>WBNM01014493.1:1782-23438 GCA_013399055.1 Ramphastos sulfuratus | reverse complement strand
TTCTATGATTCTATGAAGCAGCAAAGAAATGTATCTATCAATGAGCCAGTTTGCAGATTTTATTGTTATTAGTTAACAGATAATTAGCCTGTTTCTGCCTAAACAAAAATAATAAATGTTAACACTTTGCCAGCTGCTAAAAAGAACCCAGTTGTTTTGAACAACACTAAGTTGCATTGTGTTAAATGTGCCAGTTTAATGCAATACAACAAAATTCCACAGATCAAGAGGTTATTCTTTCCCTTTGCTCTTGTGAGGCCCCACCTTGAATAACATGTCCAGTTATGGTATCTCCATCATCAGGAGGACACAGAGCTGTTGGAGCAAGTCCAGAGGAGGGCCACAAAGATGGTGCAAGGGCTAGAACACCTCTAGTATATAAGAATAGGCTGAGGGAGCTGGAGCTGTTCAGCCTGAAGAAGAAAATACTCCAGGGGGCCTTAGAGCCGCCTTCCAATACTTGAAGGCATCCTACAGCAAACCTGAAAAGGCACTTGTCAGCAGCTGAATCTTATTGAGAGACATCCCTGCTCATAGCAGGGGGCATCAGAGTAGATGATCTCTAAGGTCCCTTCCAACCTAAGCCATTCTATTACTTTCCCATGATGGTTTTGATGAAATGTGGCTCCTTCTGCAGCAAAGGCACAGCCCCTCCCTGCAGGAGCAAGCTCTTAGTTTAAGCACTGAGAGCAGAAACTCTAATAAATATAGGAGATTTTAAGATATTTATTTGGTACTTGTAAAACAGAGCACAATTGTTATACTGTGCAAGAGTGCTGTGCACTTGAATTTTGATAGCCTCCAACTGTGGCCAGTTATAGATGCATGTGGAGGAATATATGAACACAACAGGCCTCCTTAGCTCTTTCAGTACAATAGAACTGTAACATGTGGGGTTCTTTTTAAGGGAAAAGATGGCATTAATCTAGATAAATGTGGATATCTCCATGGCAGTTAGAAATGTATGATGTTCCCTCTCTGGAATATTTTTATAATCAGTGGAAAGCTATAAACTGCTTCTGATTCCAGGTTCTGAGTGTCCCTGTAAAGCAGATATCAAAAAGACTGAATAAATAATGTATGTCAGCACACTAAGTGGAACAGGGAGGGAGTCTTTGTGCGTAATGCTGATCTGCTGACTGTGGGAGCTGATGTTTCTAAAAACAAGTTGTTGCTCACCATCAATGCAGGATGTAGCCATCCCAATAACATAATAATAATAATAATAAAAATAATATGCTAGGAGAAATTATGGATGTGTTTGTCAAGACAATTACTAGTTCCATTACTGTGCCCCCAGCACAGGAAGGACATGGAACTGTTGGAGCAGGTCCAGAGGTGGCCACGAAGATGCTCAGAGGGCTGCAGCAGCTCTGCTATAAGGACAGGCTGAGAGAGTTGGGGCTCTGCAGCCTGGAGAGAAGAAGGCTTCCAGGAGACCTTGGAGTAGCCTTCCAGTATCTGAAGGGGCCTCTAGGAAGGCTGGGGAGGGACTATTGACAAGGGCTTGCAATGCCAGGACAAGAGGCAATGGGTTTAAAGTGACAGAGGCAAGATTTAGACTGCATGTTAGGAGGAAGTTCTTTACAGTGAGGGTGGTGAGACACTGGCACAGGTTGCCCAGGGAGGTTGTGGCTGCTCCCTCCCTGGAGGTGTTCAAGGCCAGGTTGGAGGAGGCCTTGAGTGCCCTGTGCTAGTGGGAGGTGTCCCTGCCTATGGCAGGGGGTTGGAACTAAATGATCCTTGAGGTCCCTTCCAACCTTACCATTCTATCATTCTATGATTCTATAATTCTTCCACAGTCATCAGAGATGTCATGGAGCAATGTAAGTTTCCTTGTCTTCTGTCTACTAAACTGGTGATTTGAAGAATACAAAAATTGGGAAATACAAATGACATATCCTAATTATAAAAGAGCAGTTACAGAATCTAATTAGTTTTTTTAGACAAAAAAAAAACCAACTTTTTGTTTTAATCCCAGTCTCCTGCACCTTTTCAGTACTTTTTGATCTCTCTTTGTTTTTATTATCAGACTCATGTTCCTTCTAGAGATGTTCTTTGTACCACTATTATTATTATTTTTTTCAGCAAATTTTTTCAGCAAATTTTAGCAGTTAGTCCTCAAGAAAAGAGTAATCAGCTTTTTGCTTTAAACCTTTTTCCTTAGACCCCCAGGGCTATCAGTCAGATGAATTAAGTCACTTAAATGCTTTGATTTTAAACATTCACGAATCCATGAGGCAGCCAATAATAGGAAAGTACCCCTATACTAACAGATTAGATGTATCTTAGTGTGAGACAAAGCTTTTGAGATTCAATTTCCTTTCTATTTGCTTTTCTATTTCCTTTCAATTTCCTTTCTGTTTACTTTGTTCACATGTGCTTGACCTTGCTGACCAAGTGAGTGAGTGTGATGCCATTGCACTAACTAGTGCAACTCTCACTTGATTTCCAAACCCCAGCACTGCCATGCTGTGCAGATAGGCTCTTTTAAATTGAAGCAAGTCATNGAGGGGAGATTTAGACTGCATGTTAGGAGGAAGTTCTTTACAGTGAGGGTGGTGAGACACTGGCACAGGTTGCCCAGGAAGGTTGTGGCTGCTCCCTGTCTGGAGCATCTACAGCATCCAAGGCCATGTTGGAGGAGGCCTTGAGTGACCTGTACTAGTGGGAGGTGTCCCTGCCTATGGCAGGGAGTCGGAACTAGATGATCTTGAGGTCCCTTCCAACCTTACCATTCTATGATCCTATGATTAATGAAAGCCTTACTGCTCCCCTGGTAAATTCTCTCATGAACGAGCATTTGTCAACAAAAGCATGTTAACCACTTTCTCAAATGTCTAAAGATTTACAGTTTTATCCTTGCTTGTTGCCAGTATGTAGAAGGCATGGCTTGGCTTGTCTTACTCAAGAGGTTCATCCTGTCATACTCAACATCCTATGCCATGTTAACATTATGAAGGCCCATGTTGATAGGAATGCAAAAATAACTTCTGTTCTATCCTTTCTAGAAGCTTTCAAAGGATTGCATGTTGTTATGGCACAAAAATCAGAGGGCACCACATTTAATCCTAACTATTACTGCTTTATTCCAGAAGAACTGAGCTTAAAACTAAACTCTCAACTAAAAAATCTTAAACTAAAAAACTTAAAACTCTCACAAGCAAAAGAAAGCTCATGCTTTTGATTGATGGCTAGCAAATGAAATGGAATAAAATTTAGGAAAAGACAAATCTATTTGTCTTTTCCTAAGACAACTAACTCTTAAGAGCAGCTAACTACTGCCTCCTGAGCATCACTTTTTAGTCATTCTACACAGTCTGTATTTCTGTAAACTGCTGCAAAGTTATAAATTCTTAGTGAGAAAAGTTATAAGCAAACTTGTTATTTCAAATTATAATTCATAGAATCCTATGGGAAAAAATATATAAAGTTAGTGTTTATTTCTCATATTCTTTCATTGCCATTTCACCTGTTCTTTATTCCATGAACAAGTCTCATTATATTTATTTAGTAAATTTGTTTGTTTTCCTATGAGTTTCACTTCATTATTTTTCTCATTTGTTATATGCAACAGCACAGGATTTTGAAATAAAAATATGATCCAGGTGAAGACTTGGTTTTATATGTGTAAGTGCTACACACTTGTGGTTTTGCTTGCTGTGTGAGTGATGCAGTTTTATATTACGTTGCTTTTAGTGGACTATTAATAATTCAGTATCTTGTCCCATTAAGTAATTCTTTTTTTTTCACCCTTTAGAGCCTGAGGCTTGGCTTTTGATACTTGTATATTAGTAGGAATCATAGAATCATAAAAGTTCATTTCTTTGGAGTAATTCTTACGACTATCAATTTCAAAATATGGATGCATCTCTCAGAACCCGAGTTGTTACTCCCAGATGTGAATCTACAGTTTGCTTTTTGTAAACATTTTGCTGCAACCACAGAATTTCTCATCTTATCACAACACACATTATATAATTTGTACAGGGATTGACTCTGTAAATACTGAGCGTAAAACTTCCTCGTAGTGATACCTTGCTCCATACCGAGTCTCCTGGCTCAGCTGTAGGCTACTTGGTAGACACAATAGATTAGAAAAGCCTGTTTATTTTTCAGCTTGTTTATCATAGCTCTGTTCCTATGTCCCACAATGAATTATGTTAATCTCTTTTGTCACTTTTTGATAAGCAAAAGATACGGAAGAAAAATTTAAACCCGGCTATTTCCAGGCTGAAATGTGGAGGTGTATTTTCAATTCTGAATCCCTTTCCCCAGTTTGCTTTCATCCTGTTACATTTTCTGAAGTGAGAAATTAGACAAAAAGTGTATTTGAATTACCAAATCACATTTGCAAATTTAGCCCCATTTTGAGGCTCAGGTTCTCAACAGTAATGTGCCACTGTAGAGAACAGCTGTCTTCCATGGTCTCATGGCTGGCAAGGAGATGTATGATATATATAAAATGTTTTGGTTTTTACACTCTTGGTACATGTGCATGTGGATGATGCTGCAAAAGTTTTTCAATATCATGGGGATTGTGGAGAGTGCATGTTCAGTTTGAATCAGAAAGGAATTGATTTGTTTCAGCAGGTAAATTAGAGCTGATGGGATAATTAACAGTCTAATCTGTGTGAAGTGAAAAGGCTTTGCTGAAGTGTTGTACCATTTAAACCACATTCACTAATGTCACATCAAATGTTCTTATCAAAGCAGTTAATCTGATGCCTTTGGCAAAATCTGGGTGCTTGACCTCATGCTGTTTTGCCTTTTTAGGAATGCAGGTGCTGGAATGGAATGGGATCCCCTTGACTGGGAAAACTTATGAAGAAGTCCAGAGCATTATTTTTCAGCAGAGTGGGGAAGCAGAAATATGTGTAAGACTGTGAGTTTTTCCCCATCTTTCTGTTTCCATATTTTTTTGGCTTTTCATGGCTTTTTTTTTTTTTTAAAGAATAATTAAAGTTGTTAAGGTGGAACCTTTGCTAGCACAAAGCATTGCTGTAACAAAGCAAGAGATTGCTCTGAGTGTGGGAGGTCTGTTTGTTCTTTTATTCTTTCTAAAATCATAAGGAAAAAGAAGCTGAGTCAGATGTTAGTAATTATGTTTTTTATAAACAATGATATATCCATTGTCAGGCCACAATCTCCTCTTGTTGGTACACATACAATTCCCTGAATTTACTGGAGTTAGAAAACGGTGGTAATTTAGCACTGACTTGACCTTTACTGAAATCTCTATCTTTTAGATGAATGCCATTTAAGCATGTGGAAAGTTGCATTCAATCCATTAAAGATTTCACCTTAAAAGAACCTTTTCTTCTCAGCTCTTTAACAGAATTGCAAAATATGTATCAGCTAAGAAGGGGCCATGCTTGGGAGCTGCTTTCTGTCATGAACCACTATTCATTTATCTACTTAACACAATAGCAAGGGTATGAGGGAAGAGTTTCTTTTGTCTCAGGTTTCTCATTGCTTTCTTTAGGGACCTAAACATGCTCTCAGACTCTGAGAATCCCCAGCATCTGGAGCTGCATGAGCCAGTAAAGGCAGGTGAGCAACCAGTTATTGCTTTGATATTGTGGGACTGGGTAGCAGCTGAAAATTGGATGTGATATAAACATATTAGCATTGTAACCTCAGGTGTTACATCCCAAATCTTGCCATGGGCAAAAGGGGGACCACTCCTTACATAAAAAAAAAAAAAAAAATCAAGCATTTGTTGTTGTCGTTGTTATTAGCTCCTTTCAATCCAAACTGACACAATCCTACACTATCTTATTAGTGCAAAGGAAATCTCAGTAACAATACAGCAGCTATTATTTGTTATCCAGGAAAAACCTCTCTCTGGCTACTCCTTCATCTCTGCATACCACAGAAAACTGTGGCATAGTGCTCCCCCTGGGCAGCTTCTTTGTGCCCTGTGTGCAGAGCTTTCACTCCAGGACCACAGCCCAAGTTGACGGTGCCCAGAGGAATTTGCTGGCAGACTGTGATGTTTGTGGTGAAAACTTTCGACTCCTTCTTGCTGGAAGGTGGAATGGTGTTTTTTATTCCCTCCTCTTTGCTTCAGGTTCTGCTTCGGGCCTCTTTTTTCATGTTTACTATCACACCTTGTGCTTTCATCACCAGTCAGCAGCAACTGTGCATTGTGTATGACTTGACTGGATACTGTACACTTCATGTGTACGTGTGAGATATATTACTTTTATGTTTTTTCTTCTATAGCCCCTGAAATTTATTCTCTCCACATCCTGAATTTACATCAGTGCCAGTAACTGACTAGCAAGTTGCTGGTATCCCTGAAGCCTCAGCTATCCTCCTGTGCCCAAACCTTGCGGCACTCTGTTGTCATCCCAGGCCTGTGCTCCTGCAAGATGCGTTATTAATCTGGAGTCAGAAATAGTTCAGTCTGCACACTGCAATTACTGTTGTGCCTTTATATATGGAAATTATTAAGAATGGGCATTATACCATGCAATTATAAAAGGTGAAATATAACTCAGACAAATTAAAGTCATTAGACAATTGCTGTTGCAGCTAGACAAGCTAAAAAGAAGCTCCGAGCAAACTGGAGCTACTCCAGATAATTTACAACAAGTCCTAAAGCCTATGTTAGCTTAGTACAAGGCTTGTGGCCTGTTGTTAGTGCTGGTAATCCACTATTGATTGGGACACAGTGATGCAATAGAAAGTACTTCGTGTGAAGTTTTTTTTAAAGTGATTTCTAAGATGGTAGTGCTTTTGAGAGGTTCCCTTCTGTTCAGTCAATACCATGACTGGAGAGTCCAGTCAAGGTATTAGTTGTAGCTAATCTAACTTATGTTATTAGTTATAGCTAATCTAATTTATGTTATTAGTTGTAGCTAATCTAACTTTGAACCAGTGTTCACAATCCTGCTAGTAAAGCAGCCCTTCAGCAATCTCAGTGGAGGCTGTTTCACTCAGCATCTCATTGGTCCATTCTAAGTTCTGCAGATTTGTGGCTGCCCTTTCATCAATCTGTACGCAGGCAACACCATTTTCTGACTAGGTAACTCTTCCCATCTATTAATAATGCTTACCATCAAGCTACCTTTTGTTCAAAGTGGATGTTATTGGAATTAATTGAAAGTGGACACTGAGCATGACAGAACTTCGAGGCCCACATTTTTTTTCATGATATGTTTTATCTGTTCACTAAAGGCATTTGTAGACAGTGAAACAGGAAATTGAAAGAATAGTAGCAAGAATAGCCAAAGTTTTTTATTAGAAGTGAAAACTCAAATTGAGAATTAAATTCCCCCATTCTTGCAGACATGTTTTCTCCCAATCTTCTAGTGATTTCCAAGTTGGAATAACTCTGTAGAGTCCCTTCTGGCTGCCAAGCTAAGTCTTTCCTGCCATTTACCTCTGAGATTGGGCAGGCCACTAGTGCGTTGGAAAGGAAAAATGGCCATTCCCTATAGAAAGAAAAAACAAATACAGCCTAGCAGGCAGGACAAGACTAACATATTGCCTGAAATCTCATACTTCTGAGGACCTGGGAAGCAAGCTGAGCCTTGTATTCTTTTAACTCTGCAGTTTAAGGCATATATGAACTTGATTGACCTAATTCCTCTATAAAGTGGAGATTGCTGTCCTCAAAGGGCAGCAGTGATGATTCATTACATAGCTGTGATTGATTTGCAGTGTTAAAGTTTTGAGTTCTTTTTTCTCTCTATTTTGGTATAAATTACCTCGGGAGCAGAATTGAGTTTTATTAAATATTAATTTATTTTTTTTTTAAGTTGGTATTAAACCTTGTTGCTTGGATACTTAGGAAACTGGCCCAGCTCCAAACAGTGCAAGTTAGCACAGGCTAACAGTCTTTAATACTGTAATTGGCTCCTGTATGATTCAGCATGATCAGCAAGACCTATTTTTCATAATCTAGAAAATAAGCTTCTCAGGAGACTTGTGAGGAGAGTAACACAAATTGACGGTGTTGATTAGAATTAGGATGTTGATATTGTGGAGGAGATGTCTATTTTTTAATATGCTACCTTTTGCATCTTCAAAGTATAGAAGCAAATGACATGAAATGTTTTAAAGATCACTATCTTCCCCCTGTACCATGGCAAGATGGATTTGACTCCGATAGCAATTATCAATACGAAGTTCTCTTTAATTCAGTAGATAAAGCGAAGTCCCCAGGTGTTGATCCCAAGCAGCTGGCTGCAGAGCTCCAGAAGGTTTCTCTACAGCAGTCACCTCTGGTTGCTTGCTCAGGAGTGGAAAAGGGATCTCACGTTCACTCTGGAACCACTTCTGCCACCTCTAGCTCTGTTCCCAGCCCTGGTCAGCCTGGTTCTCCCTCAGTGAGCAAAAAGCGGCACAGCAGCAAGGTAAGAAACTTCTCAGTTATGTAGCAGTAAAATTTGCATAAGAAGATGAAACTTCCTATTTATCTGCTTTATTGTACCAATAAAACACAGGACACACTGATGAATTAATTTTCTTCACAGTTATGAGTATTACTATTAAGATACAAAATTTGGACACAAGGAAAGAAGATGATGTTGTTTATCAAAGGTCACAAAGAGTCCTCTCTGAAAACATTTCTCAAACTTAATATTACTATTTTAAAACAAAATATTTCTCCATTTCATCTTCTGTCACCATTGCTTTTTTAGTGCATTCTACATGATGCTCAGTACATGTTCCACAGTAGAAACTGATACTACTAAGACCATAATTTCTCTTTCGATAATAAACTACTATTTGGCCTGTTACAAGACTTGAATCAGGACAGACTGAGAGAGTTGGAGCTCTTCAGCCTAGAGAAGAGAAGGCTTCAAGGAGACCTTGAAGTAGCCTTCCAGTATCTGAAGGGGGCCTACGGGAAGGCTGGGGAGGGACTATTTACAAGATCTTGCAATGACAGGACAAGGGGCAATAATACAAACATTAAACTTAATTGAACTGGAAGAGAAGTTCTTGTGGTCAATCAGACCACTTGCCCACTAGACAGACTTGGGAAGCTCCTTTCTGCCTAGGCAGAAGGCTTGGATTCTATTAGATTACAGAATTGGATTATATTTGGATTCCATTGGATTACAGAATGTTGCTAAAGAGGCTTTTGAGTATTTACTCAAAAAAAGTTATCTCTGGATTTCCAGAAGCTAAGTACAGTTCCCAGACAGTACTCGAACACTTACAGGGAGTTCTGTCAGTGTCTTCTTAGCCTATGAGGCTTTTGTTCTTCCCAAGCTCTTAGCGCAGGTGCTGGGAGAGAAGTGAACGATCTCTGATCTGGTCCTGGCTCCTCTTGGCTCCTGACTTGGCTGCAGACTTGCAGAGGGAGCAGGCAGGATGTCTTGTGGATGTGCAGAAGGGCACAATGTTGTGCTGGCTAAGCAAGCCTATTGTGTGAAGGCAATTAAGGCCTATTCCTGTAAACTTGAAGCAGTTTCCAAGTAGACAACCCAAGGTATCAGGGCTTGTTACTAGGCAGCAGAGCTAGCTTATAGCTCAGCAGACCTAATGCTGCAGAGTGTGGCAGGTACAGCAGCACTGAGGCAGAGGCACTGCCAGAAGCAGAGAGTACAATAAGGCAAAAACAATGGCAGCAGCACATTGTCTCTACCTTCTCATTTCTTTTTACCACTACAGCTTGAGACTAATGGGTCTTTGGCCACAGATCAGCCAATCAGAATGGCACTTTGTCAAGCTTAACAACATTAGGTAAAGGTAGGGCTTACTTTTACCTTTTAAGGCAGAACACAAACAAGTGTATAAACACATTACAAGTTTGGAAGGGGCATGGAGGAGACTGGAAGGCACCAGGGCCTTTTGTCCTCCTTTCCTGCAGTGCTTCCCCCATCAGCAGAAAGAGTGAGAGCAGGAAAAGATGTCTGGGCAAGCCAGAACATATTCAGGCCTATTTTGGCATCCACGACATTCTATCTTGCCATAATTCCCATAATGAACTAAATCAGGTCTATGATGCATAACTTAAATCTGTATGTCAAGATTTACCACACTGAAATGGAGAGATCTGCCAGAATTGCTTAATAATTAGGCGAGTAGTTGGTTTCATTATACCTCACTCCAGATATTGTACCCACCTACATATCAACTAGTTTGCCATTTGTTTTGTCTTCACCAGTGATAACAGTGCACTTTTGAAGTAGCATTCATGAGATTGGATGAAATTTGCCATCGAATTTGCACTGCATGAAAAGGAGAAGACAGGGCACTTAGGGCTGATGCCGCTATCTACACCAACCCCCCGTCATTTGATTAAATAGATCAGTCCCCTAAATGCACCATAGAGTGTCTGGAGATCCATAAATCCTTGATGTGCAGTGCATCCAGGAGAGGTGTCCTTCTCTGTTGACATCAGAAGGCTGGCTTCCCAGCTTTGACCCTGTAGCAAGTCTCCTAAAGTTAGATGCATCAATTTCTTGTCCTTCTTCACAGGAGATTTAGTAATCTTCTATGAAAATTCAGCTGAAGGCTTAAAAAGATTAAATAAAAAAAAAAAATTAAAACTAATGCCTTTATATAGAGGATGCAAAAGTCAAAACTAATCAGTTGAACATTTAAAACATTCTTTGCTTATTTCTGAAAATCATGTTGAGAGGCATTTCTTTCCTAATAACCATGGCTCCTGTTGATTTGTGTAGTTTCTGTTCATTGACTGCAGGCCAAGTTTATAATGGCACTGAGAGAAAGCTACTATGCATTCTTTCTGCAACTGCTCTTTGCCTTGGGCTGACAGTGTTTCTAGGCAGGCTACAGCCTTGCTTAAAGTATCTTGGCAGACTAAATATCCAAACTGCTTAGATCTTGTTTTTACAACTGTTCTTACATTTACCAAGTTAAATTATTTGTTGAGCTTTTTGTATAGAACACACATTCCAGAAATGTAGAATCATAGAGAATGGTAAGGTTGGAAGGGACCTCAAGGTTCATCTAGTTCCAAGCCCCTGCCATAGGCAGGGACACCTCCCACTAGTACAGGTTACTCAAGGCCTCATCCAACCTGACCTTGAACACCTCCAGGGAGGGAGCAGCCGCAACCTCCCTGGGCAACTGAGCAAATGTAGAGGTCTCTTTGATGTTCCACGTTGCCAATTCCTTCATAGTTAAAGTTTTATCTCATTACTGTAGTGATAGTGCAGAGCATCAGAGCCTGGCCTTAATGAGTTTCACATCATGGTAATGACAAGCTTCTCCAGAAGATGTGATGGCATTACAAAACACCAGCTCTTACACAGGGTGTGTGAGGAAATACCAAAAGGAATTAGAATTAAATTAGATTAGCCACCACAGGACAGACAAACTTCAGGGGTCTTGATCTGACTATATCCTGTGCAGACCTGTTTCTTTTCCAATATAAATGTATGAGCATTCCATGGTGCAGATTACATGTAGGATATAAGTGCCCTATAGAAACTTCTAATTGTATCACAGTATCACACAGTATGACCAAGGTTGGAAGAGACCTTAGAGATCATCAAGTCCAACCCATTACCACAGACCTCAAGACTAGACCATGGCACCAAGTGCCACGTCCAAACGTGCCTTGAACACCTCCAGGGACGGTGACTCCACCACCTCCCTGGGCAGCCCATTCCAGTGGGGAATGACTCTCTCAGTGAAGAACTTTCTCCTCACCTTGAGCCTAAACTTCCCCTGGCGCAGCCTGAGACTGTGACCTCTTGTTCTGGTGCTGGTTGCCTGAGAGAAGAAAGCAACCTCCTCCTGGCCACAACCACCCTTCAGGTAGTTGTAGACAGCAAGAAGGTCTCCCCTGAGCCTCCTCTTCTCCAGGCTAAGGTCGCAATAAAGTCTTGTCTTTGTATCTTGAAGAATGAGCTGTTGTTCTTCATCCTCAGATTCTTTTGCTCCTACAGAAGTAGAAATCAAATAATTTTCCTTCTTTACAAATTGGTCCTGAGGCCTGAATGAAGAAACTTATTTGCATCACTGCCTTTGAAACCAGATCCAGCTTCCAAGCTGGCCCAGCTCTGGACTAGGGTTGGATGAGATGACCTTCAGAGATCTTTTTCAGCCTAGATTATTCATGTTATTAGAAATATTCAAGTAGTTCCTCATGGTCAGTTTTAAATGATTTGAAAGCAGAGAGAAAATAAAATATTTAGCATGTTGAATCACAATCTTGTAAATGAATGCAGGGATTCAGCAGTGATACAGATACATAAAAAGCAAAGTAGCTGCATTGCTAGAGGAAACTCCACTTTAACCACCTTTGGAATCCCCACACAAACTCAGTATGCCCATTCTCTTTGCTCAGTATCTGTGTGTTTATTACACAATATATGGAGCAAACAAACTCACCATTTTAACTATTAAAACTTCTGAAAAATGAGAGCATTCAGCCTATCTAGCAGTGATTTTTTTTTTCCTTTTTTTTTTTTTTTCTTTGTAGCCACAGCAGAGCTAACTGTGTTCCTTTGGGCCATTGTCAGTATTGTCAGTCCTAATGCAGGTCAGAACTATTACACTATAATAAAATCAATTTGTAGAGTATGAGAAACGTAACTCATTTAAATCCTACTTTAAAATTCTGCATGATGCCCAGGTAGGTCTACCTTTGACAAAGGAGTGAAAATATTTCTTTGAATATTCTCTAGTTTCAAACCATTGCCCCTTGTCCCTCAGGTACTGGAAGGCTGCCATCAGGTCTCCTCAGAGCCTGCTTTTCTCCAGGCTGAACAACCCCAGTGCCCTCAGGCTGTCCTTGTAGCAGAGATGTTCCAGCCCCTTGATCATTTTTGTGGCACTCCTCTGGACCTGCTCCATCAGGTCCATGTCCTTCCTGTGTTGAGGGCTGCAGAGCTGGATATAGTGCTCCAAGTGAGGTCTTAACTTATGCCCTTCCCCAGCAGATGTGAGCTCTGCATTGGTCTAATTTAAAACAATTAATATCCAACATCCTAGCCCAATAAAATCTCTTAAGTTGGGGGGGTTTTTTTGTGGTTGTGGGGTTTTTGGGGGTTTTGGGGATGTTTTTGGAGGCTAGGGTGGCACAAAAGAAGCAGGTGGGTTTTACACTTCTCAAAGTGAAAAAAACCCAAAGTACACAGAATTGTATGCCAGGGTGGTGGTCACCTCTGGAAAAATAGCGAAAGATGACTTCAAGGTCATCTTCAAGTTGAGGGCTGCAGAGCTGGATACCTTACCATTTTGTGATTCTATGATTCTATCATGGAAAGTGTGTAGAGGAGTTAGATAAAGTGGTGTAGCTGAATTGATTATCAGAAAACACAGAATAAAGCAAAAAATATTGTATGGGATAGCTTCCAATTGTGAAATCCACTTATACACATCACTGAGTTCTCACAGAATTGTCAGGACTGGAAGAGAATTCAAGGATCATCTAGTTCCAACCCCCCTGCCATGAGCAGAGACACTTCCCACTAGATCACTACCATTCTTTCCACACTGCCTACTCACTTCATCTAAACTCAATATAAACCAGTGTAACCTTTGCTCTTCAATAGAAATATGTCTGTGTTGTACTTGACATGGTGTTTGGTTTCCCTTGCTTTTTCTTAGACAGGATTTATGCTTTTTCTCCCCATGCCTCCCTATGTGTCCAGTCTGCTCAGACTGTAAGGACTGCTGTTCAAGTTGNAAGCCCTCTGAGCTGGACTTGCAGTGCTGTTGAAATACTATGACCATTAATTTTGAGAGTAGAAATTGGTGACAATTAAGTATTTTTTTATTAAAATAGGTGGCAATACAGCAGTATAAACAAAACTTGTTGAAAAAAATAACTTTGAAAGTCTATTGAAGGCTATGAATTAAGCCTTCAAGGGCTTGCAATGACAGGACAAGGGGCAATGGGTTTAAACTGGCAGAGGGGAGATTTAGACTGGATGTTAGGAGGAAGTTCTTTACAGTGAGGGTGGTGAGACACTGGCACAGGTTGCCCAGGGAGGTTGTGGCTGCTCCCTCCCTGGAGGGGTTGAAGGCCAGGTTGCAGGAGGCCTTGAATGAGCTGTACTAGTGGGAGATGTCCCTGCCTATGGCAGGGGGGTGGAAGTAGATGATCTTTGAGGTCCCTTCCAACCTTACCATTCTATAATTCTGTGATTCCTTACAATAAATATGTAGTATATATTTATGACTCTGTGCCTATGTATTTCTTTATGTATTTTAATCTGGCAGCCCACGGAAACCACAAAGTCTGCTTCCCATCCAATCACTGGAGAAATTCAGGTAAATACATCGTTTTTACTGTGTAAACTGTCACTACTTTCTGCATTTCACTGATGAATGCTTGCAGAAAAAAATTCTCCATTAAGTGATTTCTTATTCCACTCCAACCACAAACGTAAGTCAGTTCTTGATTTTGCCTCCTGTCCTTAATGTTGACTTGCAAAACACAAACAGAAGAATGGAAAACGTTGCTGTTCCTGAAGAGATTGTAAACATAATGAAATTAATTCTCATCTTTAATATTTGGGCATATATTGTGGTTTACTTCAGAAATTCACAGACTCTAATTCTAAGCAACAATTGCCACGGATTTCTCAGAATGCAGTGTATTTATTTCCATGCAATGCCAGGTCCATAGTTCTGTCTTACATAAACTGACTTTACTCTAGAGTTTTTTGGTTTTTGGGTTTTTTTTTTAATTGAATGGGGAGCAGCAAAATTAATTAAACCTGGCTTCCTAGAGATTTCCGTCTTCTTTTTCCTTAATTAATCTCTCTCTCATATGCAAGTACTAAGGGTCTTACCATAACATCCTTCCTAGGCTGTGGCTCCAGGTAGTCAGTAAACTGGCTGTTACTCAGAATGATAACAAGGGTTCAAATTTCATCTGCTTTTTCCTGATTGCAACAGCCAAATATGAGTGTTTCCTTTTTTTTTTTGTTTTTCAGTTGGTTGGTTGATTTGTTTTGTTTTTTAACCAATTCTGGCAGACATTGAAAGCAAAACTCATTTCACCATCCAACATAATCATCTAGCATCTCATTTTAGTCAGGAGAGACCAAAATTTCTAAAATGTGTTTATTTCCAGCCAAAATAAAGGTTTAAACCTAATTTTATTCAAATAATTTAAGAGAGTTACTGAATCATTTGGGAAGCAAAAGTAACAAATAATCTTACTTTGTTTTAATGTATTCCTTAGCTTCAAATCAACTATGACAAACACCTTGGCAACCTTATCATCCATATCCTTCAGGCAAGAAACCTTGCTCCTAGAGACAACAATGGCTATTCAGACCCCTTTGTTAAAGTTTACCTTCTTCCAGGGAGAGGGTAAGTGTAGGAGAAATGTTAACCTGAACCTTCTTTTAATTTGGGTTTGTTACTTGTCACTAATAAACGGAACTGAGAGTTATTGCTATAGAAAATCCATGTGCAACACCAGGGAAAATGTTGGATTGTTAATGGAGAGGCAAATCTGATGCCCAGGAGGATATGGATACTTCTGAATTTGGGACAGATCTGTAAAAATGCAGAACTGCAGTATCTGAGATGAATTTAAAGTTGCGGTATCATACCAAAGATGAGAAATACAAGATAGAAAACATTCTTCTATGACTTTTTTTGAAGAGCTAAGAAGTGGCTTTAGGAACTCTGGTAATTTTGTATCTAATGATTATACAATCCACTAATCACTTTTTCACAGACCATTGATTTTTTTTTTTTTAACTCTGAAATCACAAATATCTCATTACTGTTTCCTTTAAAAGATAGATATAACTGTATAAGCAATAATATAACTCTTTTCTGTGCCCTAGCACTGCAGAAACCTATATGTATGCATAATATATAGGGTTATAATAATCCTGCTGAATTCACTGACACAACAGATGTATCTAAAATTAAGCTGATGGATGAGGCCTTAGACTGCAAAGACAAATTCCTGCAAACTTTCCTCCTTCTGTAATCACACTCATCCTAAAAGACTCTTAGACTAGGACCATGCAACCAAAAATCTGTATTTCTGTTCTATTCAAAGCAACAACAAAGTAGATGCTCAGGCCACAGTTCAGCATTTGGCACATGGGCAAGCACTGCTAGAAGTCCACAGCTCAAGGCATGTGGATTCTTTTGTAGCTTGCTAAATCCAGCTATACAGCATTCAATATTTTCTGGTGGCACCAAGATCAAAACAATTACTGACTATAATAGGAACTGCTTTTAAATCTGGAGACTCTTTTTAATGCACCTAAGGGTCTTATACAGTACTTGTCAAATCCATCTTACTTGGAAGTTTGCAGGTACATTCATTGATGCAGAAATAAGACTTTGAACTTTGAACTAGAGAGACATTCATCCTGCAGAGGTCTAAGCCAGCTCCAAGTGTAGGTTCAAACTTGCCGTCAAGTTATGAAGCATTCAGATTTTAGTTTTGTTTGGGTTCACTATTTCAGAACATAGCAGTGTTACAGTTTTACATGTAATTTGGGGCTTTAGGGAATAATGAAAATGAAAAGCTTCTCCAAAGTGCTAAACCTGTTTGTGAAGGCTGAAACTTGAGTTGCTACTGAATATCTGTAATTCATTCCTTCTTATTCTTCCTAATGCTGCCATTTCTTTTTATTGTGCTACTAAAACCTACCCTTTATTCACATTTTCTTGCATCTTTGTTCTTGTTTCTCTTACACTGCTTCCTCTGTGTTCCTAACTCTGTAAATGCTGGGTGTACAGACAAGTCATGGTTGTCCAAAATGCAAGGTAGGGTGCTGCTGTCTTAGAGTGGTTATCTTCCATTTGTTTCATGCATGCATGGTATGGTAAGCCTGGTCACTGAATTATAGATCTCTCTTGAATTTTGATGGCAGGCAACTGAAGCATGTTTTTACTGTTCATTCTCTGATGAATACCATTTCTAGGTAATATTCTTGGGACAAGCTCTGATGATAATTAAATTTCTTTTGAAGTCTGGAAGAATCTAGTTCAGAGCTACCTAAAATCTCATTCTCACCCACTGAAAGTTGCAAAATAATTAACTGTGAACCTATGTCGAAGTTCTGAATCTTACTGCTGCAAAAGGAAACAGGGGCTGTTTGGAAACGAGATGGAATTTTTTTTGTCTCCCTACCTTGCAGTGCATAGACACTAAAGCTAGGTATAATTGTAGATAATTGCCCAGCTGGCTTTAAAGCTGCTTGACTGTATAAATGGTTATTTACAGTAAAGAAAGTTGAATTTTTAATTATAGGAATCACTAGTGCTTAATTGGTCATGCAGCTGGAAACACAACTCAAAACTCCATTCTCAACAACACACTACCAATAATCAGTGTACAGGAACCATTAGAGAGTTTAATAGGGTCTGGAGTACTGTGTGCACTTCTAGAGCCCCCAGCACAGGAAGGACATGGAACTGTTGGAGTGGGTCCAGAGGAGGCCACAAAGATGCTGAGAGGGCTGCAGCAGCTCTGCTGTGAGGACAGGCTGAGAGAGTTGGGGCTGTGCAGCCTGGAGAAGAGAAGGCTTCCAGGAGACCTTAGAGTAGCCTTCCAGGATCTGAAGGGGGCTACAGGAAGGCTGAGGAGGGACTATAAACAAGGTCTTGTAATGACAGGACAAGGGCCAATGGGTTTAAAGTGGCAGAGGGGAGACTGAAATTGGATGTTAGAAGGAAGTTCTTTCCAGTGAGGGTGGTGAGACACTGGCACAGGTTGCCCAGGGAGGTTGTGGCTGCTCCCTCCCTGGAGGTGTTGAAGGCCAGGTTGGAGGAGGCCTTGAGTGAGCTGTACGAGTGAGAGGTGTCCCTGCCTATGGCAGGGGGTTGGAACTAGATGATCCTTGAGGTCCCTTCCAACCTTCCCATTCTATCATTCTATGATTCTATACAGGTCACTCTGTTCCATTTAGCCTTTGTGCAGAACAGTCCTGGGCATAGCAAATTTAATAATAGGTAAAGCATAAAAGTCTTTTAGTGTATAGGAGCTTTGAACAGAAGGCAAAGGGCTTTGAACAGAAGGCAAAGAGCAGTTGACTTGCAGACTTGCAAAACAAAATTCTTTACCTTGTATCTTGTTGGATATTCAAAGTATTACAAGACTCTCACATTCTCTTGATCAGCTCTTTCAAGATGTCCATTAAAACTTAAAGTAGGAGTGGAAGCAAATCTGACATCAAGACTCACAGAGCTAGATGAATCCATAATCTGGTAAAGGTGTATTCCTTTCTCTGTACTTAATGCAAAGTATAATAGTAAGCACTACCAACCCTTTTTGAAAAAAACAGGTGAGGTAGTCAAAGTTTTTATTCTTGTCTATTGATAAAAAGAGCCATGAGCTTCACACATTCTCTCATTTCCAACAGTTAAAGGTACAGGCAGAGAAGAGGATCAATAGGAAATTAGTGTGTCTATCGTTAACAGGATATTAGTTACCCCGTGGCACTCATTAAATGTTCTTGTGAGATGAGACTCCCGTAATTAGAGACTGTAACACAGAAATATAATGGATTCGTGCTACTTTAAAGTGCTAATTGGAGGATGGTCTTGGAAAAGAAATCAATGTATTAGCACTTCAAATTATAATCAGAGACCAACACCTACAATGAGAGAACAAAGCATATGTACAGGTGCTGACCGATACTTTATGTTGAAGCAGTTGTATGCAAAGCTTGCCCACTGAGAAATCAGAAAATGTTTTAAAAGAGCATGTCAGGAGAGGACACTTAAGAAAAAAAACCCAAAGGCTGTTATTGTCCTCTCATAACCCCCAAGCTGTTGCAGAACTGGAAGATGCAGTTCTTTTCCTAATTTTGGGTTTGTGAGTGTTTGGTTTTGGGTTTTGGTGACGTTTTTGTTTTATTTCGTTTTGTGTTTTATTTTTTGCGTTAGAGCTGGAAGAAGCAAAAGCTCTCTAATGTGATGCTTCCTTCCTTTGTTCAAATTCAGTGCTGAGTACAAGAGGAGAACTAAGCACATACAGAAAAGCTTGAATCCTGAGTGGAATCAGACTGTCATTTATAAGAACATCTCCGTGGAGCAGGTGCGTGCCTGGCGGTGCTGTTCAGTGCAGTTTGTTGCTCTGTTATTTGTATGGTCTGCGGTGCTCACTGCTAAGGCAGTGCTGGTACTGGCTGGTCTGTGAACCCCTATCAAATCTTGCTACGTTTAAGGGAAAAGAGGAGGCATTTCTTTGCTTATGACAGAGCTTGCTATATCAATCTTCTTGTCTTATCCCTTCAACTCATAAAAATGGTGATTTGTGGAGATTACATTCATAATCACATCATAAAGAAAGATGTGGCAATTTCTAAATTATAATGGAATACAAGGAGTAAATTAAGACATAAGTTTCTGAAGTAGCTGCAGAAGTCACTGTTAATCTTCATTCCAAAATCCATGCAATCTCACAAAAAACCACAGGTCCTGCCATTTCCTTATTCAAAAAATATTTATAAAATGAGGATACAGCTGTTTAGATTTAGCAGCAATTTGCAGCAGTGGATTTGAGATATAAATCGTCATTTAAAAAATCAGAATATATTTGATTTCCTTATTATAAAAAAAAAAAAAAGTATCTTGCATCTCAGGTAGCAGTCTGCAGAAGGCTTCTCTGTTTCTTGATGGCTTCCAAACTCTAACTGACCCACAGGGTTCACTGAGGCAGCAGGAAGCAATTGATACCTCTTCTTCTCCATTTCCACTTTCAAAGGGACTTTGTGTCATTTGAGAAAGACATAATGAGCAAAATGATGATCAGCCTGTTTGTTCAAATTATGAAGTGTGTTTTATTGAGCAATGGATCTTTACATAGTCCTAAATCTCTTTGCCTTTCTTAGTGCTTTGTTCTTGATACTTTCACCTTAACTTTTCAAGGCAGATTAATCTTTTAGTACTTCTTTTAAAAACCCAGAATAACCAGACTCTCTAGTGAATAGATTTTCCAATGCTTTTAATATAGTTCTCTAGCATAACACCAAGAACTTAATATTATCTTATAGAATCATAGAATGGTAAGGTTGGAAGTGACCTCAAAGATCATCTACTTCCAACCCCCTGCCATAGGCAGGAACACCTCCCACGAGTACAGCTTACTCAAGGCCTCCTCCAACCTGGTCTTGAACCCCTTCAGGGAGAGAGCAGCCACAACCTCCCTGGGCAACTTGTGCCAGTGTCTCACCACCCTCACTGCAAACAATTTCCTCCTAACATCCAATTTCAGTCTCCCCTCTTCCAGTTTCAACCCATTACCCTTCATCCTGTCATTGCAGGACCTTGTAAATAATCCCTCCCCAGCCTTCCTGTAGGCCCCCTTCAGATACTGGAAGGCTACTCTAAGGTCTCCTCAAAGCCTTCTCTTCTCCAGGCTGCAGAGCCCCAACTCTCTCANCACCACTCTCTGTGTGCCACCATCCAGCCAATTCCTTATCCAGCAGTGCTCCACCCATCCAGTCCATGTTTTTCCAGTTTGGTGACCAGGATGTCATGTGGGACAGCTAACTAACTTTAAATTCCATTATTCGTTATTCTTCTTCATTGTAAGGAACACAGATTAAGATACTCATTTTTGCATGGAGTAAAACCCTTCCCACAGAGGTACTTACATGCATGCTCCTGCAATCTACTCATCTGAACTTAACAGGCTTACATGTATGCTCCTGCAATCTACTCATCTGAACTTAACAGATAGTAGCTCAGCTTTACCTCAGAGGTGTCCTGTTGGAGGCAGTGGTTATGGTTTGCTGTCGTTCTGTGTTTTGCAACAGCAAAATGATGATCATGTTTGCCTAGCTGCAGTATAAACCCTCAAGTCTCCTGGGGTTTATGAAAACATTTGGTAAGCCTTAGCAGTATTTCCAAACTGATCTTTCCATTTAAGAACTGCTCTTCGTTTTACTTGATTTAAATCTAAGTGATCCTGCTCTTACAGGGGGGTTGGACTAGATGGTCTTCACATGTCCCCTCTAACCCCTACCATTCTGGGATTCTGTGAATTCATGTTCAGGTTCTGCTGCAACACTTCACAAAGATATAATTAAGAGTGCAAGGGTGTTAGACAATGACTGATGATTTTAAATTGCATAATGATCTCAATCTGTAATTTCTTGGACAGGGATTTTTATGATAGAGAATCTCTTAACACCTTTGATGTAATTTTTTTTTGGCCATAATTTGATTAAATTTGCTTTTAAGTCATATGTTCAACCAACCACATGTTCATTTGAACTTTTGCTTTTATATGTAAATTTCCTTCTTTTTCCTTCTTCTGAGAGTATTTATAGTGATTATAACTGTGTGGAAGCTTCATCTAAGCATGTTGTAAATTTTCTTCTCTTATTTCATGTTTCTTCTTCCTCTTGTTGCCAATGTGTAAAATAATATTTCCTTCCACTCCTTTCTATGGCTTGTACCTAGTGCTAAGATGACAGTGTGAGTGAATTCTTCTATAAAATGCAGTGACCTGGCATAGAGAATATACAGAAATCAGCAATCTAAATCACTAAATAATTCCATGTTTGTGATAAGTAGCCTCTACAATTTGAAGAACCTATCACCATGTATATAAGACAATAATTCCAATAGGCTGGTCATGAGTGTGTTCTAATCACCAAGCTATATCATATCCCAAGTTATACAGAGTTAACAGTCATACTCTAACATAAGAGACCAGTGACAAGTGGAGACCAGTGACAAGTGGCGTCCCTCAGGGGTCAGTGCTGGCACCAGTGCTGTTT
>WBNM01014492.1:0-41358 GCA_013399055.1 Ramphastos sulfuratus | reverse complement strand
AGGATTCTATGAACTTAGAAAGGATAAAAAAGATCTCATAGGAGCATCTCACCTCAGCATCCTCTGAATTTAGGCATAACCCCCCACAGGCACTTGACAGTTTTGCTGTCACCCCTTGGGACACCTGCCAAATCCTCCATCCTCCTACCCTGCCTCAAGTTGCTGCATTGCTTACAGACCCCTCAAGAAGACAGATACAGACATTTAATTCCAGCTGATGTTGATGAGAGTCAGGTATCCACTGAGGAATCATCATGGAATCACACAATGGCCTAGGTTGGAAGGGACCCTCAAGACCATCCAGTGCCAATCCTCCTGCCACGGGCAGGGACACCTCCCACCAGCACAGGCCGCCCAAGGCCCCATCCAGCCTGGCCTGGAACACCCCCAGGGAGGCTGCGGAACACAGAATGGCAGAATGAAGCTGCTCCTACTCCCCTCAGAAGCCAACCCCAGCAACTGCCTCAGCTGCACATCTCAGTGCCAGCAGAGGCCTCCAGCCCAGAGCAGCACCCGGCCGCCTGGCCCTGGGCCCAGGGTGGTTTTTAGGGGGGGTAGAATTTCAACCAAGCCCCCCGGCAGAAGCTGCAGCCTCAGCGCTGGTAGCTCCATTGCTGTGTGTGAATGCGTGAAGTGCTCCAGAGAAGTTCTGCTTCTCCACCTCCCCTGGGAGCAGGAGGCCTGAGGGCCGGGCAGCGCCCAGCACCGTGTCCATAAAAGCATGGAATGGCTTGGCCTGGAAGGACCCCAGATGTGGTGCTGAGGGTTGTGGTTTAGCACCAGACTTGGCAGAGTTAGATAATGGCTGAACTCAATGATCTTGAAGGTCTTTTCCAAGCAAAATGATTATATGATTGTATAAGATCACTTCCTGCCATCAAAGGTCTGTCTCTCAAACAAAGCCACCTGCTCCCTTGACATCATTAAGCCTGTACTTGAGCCTTCACTGACCTGTAGTCTTGTGATGGTGCTGGTAGGCATAAACTGGTTGGTTTATGCTGTAGGTATAAACACGGCTTAGCATCTAAAATCAGAACTCATCCCACTTTTTTTTTCCTCCTAGTCCTGGCCAGCTGATGTGTTAGCAGTTCTTCTGTGGCACCATTGGTTTCCTACCTGCTGTGTGCTAAAGCAGCAGGGCAGCAGGGAATCCTTTTCCAGCAGGCAGCTGTTTCATTCAGCTATTACTTGGGTTTGTGGGGTTTTGTTTTTGGTTTTTTTTTTTTTTCTCATTCAATTTCTTCCTCTTTCTCAACTTCACTGACAGGCCCAAGGCATGGACATGTGTAACAACATCTTACTTGTTTGTAAACTTACATGTTGACTTCTGGTTGCGTGGGAATAAAATGTCGCCACAGTTTCTGTGAAGGGAAGAAGCTGTTTCTTTTTCTTCAGTGTTCTTAACAATGATTGTCTTCTCTGATGATTTGGTGCCTGGTGTGGAAGCTGAAGCTGCTTTGTCTAGTGACAGGCTAAGGTGCATCAGGAAGGTCTCCGTGTTGGGTTGTGCTTTGCTTCATTACTCAAGCGTCAGGTCATGAAAATACACAATATTTCAATTCCCTGATTTGTCTTTACGTAATAAACATTCTCATCACAGCAGAAATAAAATGGTCTGCTTAACAGGAAATACACCCAATTACAACAGTCCATTGTTCTGGGTGGATCTTTTTTTGGTTTTTTTTTTTTTTTTTAATCTAATTCAGACACTCCAAGTGCAAAAACTTTCCTAACACATTTCAGTTACGTCTTCTGTTCACCACTCCTGTTTGGCCCACAGTGAGTGGTGAGAAGGTAATGTTCTGAGCTTGGTAAACTTTCCTTCTTGCTTACACGGTTGTCTATATTTAGTTTTGTGGCTTTGGGGAAATAATTTTAGGTCATCAGCAGTTGTTTTGTTGTTTGTTGTTGACTTGGGTTTTTTTTTTTATTACAGAAATAATCTTTCCACTAATTACATATTTATACTGAGAAACAAGTCAGAAAACATTTCAGAATAGAAATGTGCTAGAAAAGAGAATCTGTGTGTCAGGAAGANTAGACATCACCATTGTTTTCCTTTCACAGCCTATGGTATAATTTTCTCTATTAAAATATTCCGGTTAGCCTCAAACCAGCACAGCATACACGTGTGCAGCAGTCCTTCCACTCTATTTTAGCAGGTTCAAAGTAGACCTACAGGTCTCTATAGGAGATATTGATATTTAAGTCACCAGGCTGAGATCAGATAAGACCTCTGGATGTTATCTAGTTCAGCCCTATGCTCAAAACACAGTCACCTGGAGCAGGTTGCTGAGGGCCATATCCAGGCAGTTTACATATCTACAGGACTGGGAACCCTGCAATCTATCTGGGCAACCTGTGCCAGAATGTGGCCACCCTTAGAATAAAAAGGGAGCTTTTCATATGGTCAGAAAGAACCCCACAACCTTTATAAATTTCCAAGTGACATTAACTTAATTCAGGGGCAACTTGATCTTTGCTACTTTCTCATACAAATTGAAGAGCCATAAAAGCAATTAATTAGTTGCTAGAGATTAACTGACAACCACAATTCACAACCACACCATGAGATGTGGTTACTGATGGCCTAGTGGTGTGCTGCTTAATCTGGAAAAAATCCAGCTGTGGTTAATAAACATTTGGCAGGCTGGAGCCTACACTGTTGATTTTAATAATTAATAATAATTATTCATTATTTACATTTCACATATTATTTTTTAAAATTATTTTTTCACTTTAACTTATGTTTTACCTAATCAGTTTTCATGTATTCAGCACCCAAGTGTGTTTGCTGAGGGAGCCAGGATCAGAGGACACACAAGAGCTTGTGGATTCTTCATTTCTAACTGCTTGCATAAAAGGTCTGGAATGGTACAGGTAGATGAGAAGACCACAGATCTTGGGCAGGCCAAGAACAGTTTCAGGGAAACTGGTGTTTTGGGTTTTCCTCATTCATCAAGCTGATGAGGGGTTTGGAGAGCATGTCTTATGAGGAAAGACTGAGGGAGCGGGGATTGTTTAGTCTGAAGAAGAGGAGACTGAGAAGAGACCTTATTTCACTCTACAGGTACCTGAAAGGAGGTTGAAGTGAGGCTGATGGTGGCCTCTTTTCCCAAGTAACTACCAACAGAACAAGGGGAACTGGCCTCAAGCTGTTGCAGGGGAAGCTTAGATTGTATCTTAGGAAAAAATTCTTTCCTGAAAGAATGGTCAGGCATTGGAACAGGCTGCCCAGGGAGGTGGTGGAGTCTCTGGAGCTGTTTAAAAGCCAAGTAGATGTGACACTTCAGGACATGGTCTAATGGCCATAGAGGTACTGGGTAGAAGGTTGGACTTGATGATCTTAGACGTCTTTTCCAACCTTGATAATTCTATGGTTGTGGTATCTTGTCTCTACTGATGAAAACAAATTCATGTTTAACGTGCATAAGGGTTCCAGGAAAGTGAGGTGGTGATTTGCTGCTTCAAGAGCCTAATCAGAAGTAATAAAATTATATCAATAGGCCATGGGGTTTTTTAGGTTAATAAGCAGGAAGTCAAAATGTACCTCAGTAAATGTAGCATGTCACCAGCTGTTACTGATAAATGGCAGAAGTCAAACTTCATCATGTGTGAAAATAAATAAAGACTCCCCTTGATTTTCATCCGCAGGCCTACAAGGTCTCCTCAAACAGAAATGTTAACTACTGGCAAGTCATTCAGGGTTTAGTGTCTTTCTCTGACAACTGCCTGTGTGTGATGTCCAGCCACTGCTGAGTAGTAGTTTGATTGATGACCAAGGTGTCTGAGAACAAAAAAGAAGAAATCAGATTCGGTAACTGTGCATTTGTGATGGATCCATGATGAACTGTGTACAGTTCTGGAGCCCCCGACCAAAGAAGGACATGGAACTGTTGGAGCGAGTCCAGAGGAGGGCCACAAAGATGCTCAGAGTGCTGGAGCAGCTCTGCTGGAGGACAGGCTGAGAGAGTTGGGGCTCTGCAGCCTGGAGAAGAGAAGGCTTCCAGGAGACCTTATAGTATCTAAAAGGGGCCTACAGAAGGCCTGGGAAGGGACTGTTTAGAAGGTCTTGTAATGACAGAATGAGGAGTAGTGGGTTTAAACTGGCAGAGGGGAGATTTAAACCGGATGTTAGGAAGAAGTTCTTTCCAGTGAGGGTGGTGAGACACTGGCACAGGTTGCCCAGGGAAGTTGTGGCTGCTCCCTCTCTGGGGGGGTTGAAGGCCAGGCTGGATGAGGCCTTGAGTGATCTGTTCTAGTGGGAGGTGTCCCTGCCGATGGCAGGGCGTTGGAACTGGATAATCTTTGAGGTCTCTTCCAATCTAAACCATTCTATGATTCTATGTCTTGTCTGGGCTTTAACTCAGAGAGAGCAGCTGCTTTTAATACCTGCACTGCTGGAAACTCTCCTTGAAGTTCCTAGAACAGAGTGCTGTTGAGGGAGCTTATCCCTGGCTGAGGTGGTGGCTCTCTTCACCTGTGTGAAAGGTGATGTTCCTGGCTTCAGCAAAGTGTTTTCCAGAAAATACCTCCTTCCTTTGCTGCTGCCTCTGCATCCTCAGCAGAAGCAGAGATGGGATTGCAGGTTTGTGTTCTAGGCAACTCAGAAGCAAAATTGCCTGGGGCTAATGAGTCCAGACATTCCCATAAGAGCAAAATGTGTTCACTAGGAAATGCTACAGCAGTTGCCACCTGAAACACAGGTAGAATAAAGTTTCGTGTTTCACCGGCACCCTCATATGTGACTGAAAATTGTTTCTTTGATGAATGATAAGGTAAATAAAACTGAGGTGACCCTTGAGTTCACTGTGGAGCAGATGCATGTCACTTGAGTTAATAGATTCCTTATTTGAAGGTGATTAAAAGGCATGAGGCTGCCTGAGCCCAGGACTTGCTGACTGGCTGGAGAGAGGGCTGAGGACAGACTTCTGAAGTCGTGACCCTGCTTTCCTTACTTCTCCTCCATTGTCTTTGCTGATGACTCATGCCTTGTGATCAAGGGTGAAGTAATGCTTCCTGAGACATCTTATTTATTTTGTAATGCTGTTATCTTAAATCCTCTGTTTATATGTCTATCTACCTACCCATCCATATCTACCTGTGTTTCCTTATCTAGAAAAAAAAAAATCCTACTGACATCTTTATGAGAACCCAGAATACATTCAGTTTTCACTCTTCACTCTTTCCTCCATGTCCTTTCCTGGGTTAGTTTATGTACATATTTTATTACCATTTAAGTGTTAGGTAACCATAGAATTGTCTGTGAGAGACTGAGACCATGCCTCCAAAGTATTCTTTAGGCTTAGGAATGCCTTTTCTCATAGGGCAGATGGTTGTTTTGGCTGCTGTTTTAGTCTGTTTCTTCCAGGCTTCTTTCTGTACTATCCTCAAGGATCCATAGAGGTGGTGGAGTCACCATCCATGGAGGTGTTCAACAAATATGTGGGCATGATACTTTGAAATGTGGTTTAGTGGCCTTAGTGGGGTTAGGTCAGTAGTTGGACTTGATGATGTTAGAGGTTTTTTCCAGCCAAAACAATTCTATGATTCTATCTCTGGAGACATTCAAAACCCACCTGGTCATGTGCCTGGGTGACCTTTTTTAGGTGAACCTGTTGTGGCAGGGGATTTGGATTTGATGATCACTAGATTTTTCTTCCAACCCCTAGCATTCCATGTGTGATTCTGATTCTCCAGAAGTAAGCAAGCTCCAACTGGTGCTTGTCAGAGGGACATTTGTCAAGAAGCTGACACACCTTGCATGGATTTTTCTCAGAGTAGTATGGGGAAATGAAAGACTTGGCAGAATTAGCTGTTATAATCAGAGGTGCTGCCCCCACATTTGTCATTGTGGTATCGACACAGGCTGCCTTCATCTGTGAGGCCAATCAAAGGAGTGGGATGGAACCAGACATGGCCCTCACAGCAGCTGGACAGAGCACATGTGTGCTCCTCCCTAATGACCTTAGCAGAAACTGTCACCATTTACTGTTACTTAAAATATTGCAGGAGGCAGTTTGGGTTTTGGTTATGATTAAACATCTGTGGGCTGTAGCAGACTTGCTCTCTCATGCAGATGTGCTCTACAGGTGATACTAGATGTGGAAGGAATACTTATTTGAGAGTGTCATCTAGCCTGGTAGAATCAAAATGATATCTGAAGTAGTTAATATATTTCTTTAACAGCCACAGCAATTTACAGTTTAAAACCCCGCCAATCACCAGCCTGCCATAACGATGTAAGATGTTCTTAGGAGGGCTTGCACAAGACTCGTTAATCTACATGTTGTGAATGCTTGACTAAGATAAGGGAGTGAAGAATAACAGAGATTAAATAACTTTCCCAATTAATTAGTCTGTGGCTTCCCTTCTGCTTTCCTAAGTATTTTTATCTTTCGAGTTTAAGCACGACGCATTGTACTGGTTCCTTCGGAAGTCTAACTGAAAACACAGAGATGAACCTCTTCTGACAGTGGTGGTGATTCATAGATTCATTCAGAGAATGGTTTGGCTTGGAAGGGACCTCCAAGATCATCTAGTTCCAAGCCCCTGCTATGTGCAGGGGACACCTTCCACTAGAGCAGGTTGTTCAAGGCCTCATCCAACCTGACCTTGAACACTTCCAGGGAGGGAGCATCCACAACCTCCCTGGGCAACCTGTTCCAGTGTCTCACCACCCTCACTGGAAAGAATTTCTTCCTAATCTCCAGCCTAACTCTCCCCTTTTCAAACTTCTATCCATTCCCTCTCAGGGTGAGCTCTTGGCAGGGAGACAAAGGAGCAATTCATGCAGGCAGCGTTTAACGTCTCTAATGTGTCCGTTGGACAAATAGAAGATCGCTTCAACTGGCCTTTCAGAAAACAAAGCCAAATTAGCCATTCCAGCAAGATAACAGCAGGGAGCACCTCTTACTGTTTCTCCTAGAAGCACCAGATGTTCATGTTGTGTATTTTGTTTTCGCCTCCTGTAGGTGCCTGAGATCATCGGCTCCATTCGGCAAGCTGGGAAAATTGCTCGGCAAGAAGAGTTCCAGAACAATCTCTCAGATGTCGAAGACCCTTTTGCCAAAAAGTTCGAGGTGCTGTTCTGTGGACGGGTGACAGTAGCACACAAAAATGCACCTCCAGCACTCATAGATGAATGCATTGAGAAATTTAATCGTGCAAGCTGCACGAAAAAACCAGATTCCAGCTCGTCATCCCAACAACATGAAACTGCCAATAACTTTGGAGGCTTCTCTTTAAGCAACAAATTTCGGTCTGTCTTCCAGCCCTTGGTCAGTGAAGAGGAGGAGAAAAGGCCAATTAGGAAATCTTATTCTCAACCTGGCCTTCGTTCCTTTGCTTTTAAGAAGGATTTGCAAGAGACAAGCCAAAAGAGTAACAGCTTTGTCCGGTCTTTTGAAGAAGATGCCCTTTCACTGAACCTCAAGAGTCAGCTGGTCTATGGCCACAGTGTTGTGCAGCCAACAGACATTGCGGAGAACCGGACCATGTTGTTTACGGTAAAGTGAGATTTGCAGCTCTTGTGGGCACATTCACATCTTGGAGTTTGGAGTGGCAAACACCAAAGCAGGTGTTCTGACAGATGGCAGTTACCTAATTTGGAACTTAACTGCCATAACCAGAGCTTGACCTAAACTTGCCTGTTTCTCTCAAATGTGTTACCAGTCATTGTTAATTGTTCTGTGCAATAAAAATAAGTTTATATTAAACAGTTTAAAACAGCATTGCCTGAAACCCTGAGCTTCTAAAGACAGCTTTTAAAAAGCAGCAGCAAGTTAGTGGGTAATTAACTAACTGCAAAATGGTACATAGAATTAATTACACTAACTAGTAACAGCAGAAATAAATTTCTGGGTGAGTGAGTTACCTGCAACTAGAGCAAAAAGCCTGAACCATGACTGGCGGAGCAGACTTTTTATGCCTGGTGATAAGTAGTACCCTTCACGAAGGTGTTCCTGCTGCCAACATGGGTGCGTAATGATGGAGTAGTATAGCAGCTTCCTAGGCTGCTCCACACCTGCCCCCACTCCTGTCCTGCTTTTGTGTGACTAGGAATGCTTTTGCCTTGGTAGGTGAGCAGCAAAACTGCTTTTCAAGACCTGAGGAACAGGTGAGGAGTGTGTTATTTGCTCCTTTTCTAATCCTCATGGTAGAGAAGTCACATAACATGTTTTAGAGCTCTTGTGTCTTTTGAATGTAATGCAAGCCTGGAGCTGATACTGTGATGATTTGCTGTCATAAGTTCATCTTGGATCTGTCAGCTGCTGTTGGGGCTGGGAGGTTTTAAGGACAGGAACAGTGGAGTGAGTGCAGTTAGAGCGGACTTGTTGGATGGGGGGAGAGAAGTGCTGCTTTGAGGATTGCCAAAGTGTTATGTCTGTAAAAATAACAGACAGGAAGAGATGTAATTAACCATAGCTGATTAAAACTTCTGTGTAGTCATGGCAGGCCAGCAGCAGAGAGAGAAGTGGGAGAAGGTGAAGAGAAATTCTGTGCATGATTAAAAAAAAACATACTGCATGTTTACCCTTCTTCCTCTGAACACGTTTCACACAGCAAATACAGATGCCCTTCATAATAATGCCTAATTTTGATACAAATCCTGACTGCATTATTAATTCATGGCACAGATTTTTTGAGAGGGGGAGATTATAGATGGACTGCTTAGGCCCAGATCCTCTTACTCCAGTGAGTGCATTTTAATTCACATTAAATAGAAGCAACATTTCTCAAAGGCACATGCAGCTTCAGCCTGAATACAACATCTAACACCTGCTGACAGACTCACTTCCAAATTCTGAGGCTCTGTTGATCTTGTTTTCTGTCTTAGGTTGCTTTTAGCCTGGGAAAATATTAGTTTGTTTCACAGTTGTATTCTTTTGCCATTCAGCTGATCTAAATCCAGCTGAATGCCAGGAAGTGAAGTAACTGTGGTTTGTGCCTCCAGTATCCACAAGGCAGCAGCTGGTGACAGAGCTCAGTTTCTTGGTTAGCCATTCCCTGTGCTTAGCAGGTTCTGAGGAGCAGTAGGCATGAAGTAGGGATGCAGCAGGCACAGGTTTTCTCTGCTCATCAGTTTCTGGGTGGCTATGTATGAAACATTTAAATAACTTTATAGCCAGAGGGGAAATGTTTGTTTGCATTTTCTGAGTTGAAGTTCTTAGATTTTCCCCAGGACTGCAGCAGAAGTTGGTTGGTGTAGGAGGAGGTTACCTGCTGGCTCTCCTCACCTGGTTCAGTCCTGGTTTTGGTATCTTTTCCTGAACAGCTGCTTTCTGAGCCAGTGTCTTAGGATTTGGGAGGCTTTATTTAGGCTTTTCTCCTTGTTGTATTTCTGAAGGAGAGAATATGTTTTTTTTCCCATGTTCAGTTGGCTTCAAATGATCTGGGACCAAGTGTGAAAGGAGCATATGGGGCCGAGCTAAAAAGGAGCCTCACACTGCAGGGAGGGGAAGGCAGCAGTGCACAGGAGCAGGCTGCTGAGTAGGTGTTGGAAAGAACAATCCCATGAACACATGAGGTCATTCCTGGGGACAATGCAAGGAGACCAGCAAGGAGTTGGGGAAAATTGCTGTGACTGGTTAAAGTGGGAGAAGATGTGGAAGTGGAATGCATAGGATCTTGTATAGACACACAGAAGTGGCACATCTCACTTCATCCATTCACACACAGGATTCTCCCCTTCCCCCTTCTCTAAGAACTTACAAGTCTGTTGATGCAGCTAATGTTTTGATGTGCTTCTTGTGGGATTTGGTAGTGGTTGAAGCTTCAGCAGGTTTCATAGAATGGTTTGGGTTGGAAGGGGCCTTAAAGATAATCTGCTTCCAACCCACCTGCCATAAGCAGTGACAGCCTCCACTAGAACAAGGCTTTAGCCAGCCTGGCTTTGTCTAAATCATGCTCATATGTCCATCTAGATTCCACTTATCTCCCCTAAAATCTGATATGAGACTCATCCATCCTTAGCAGAGTTTCTGATGTGCTAGAAACTCTGAAGGGTTTAAATTTTATTGATTAAAATGTTATGGCCACACTGCCAGTAGCTGGAAACTTGAAACCAATAGCTTCACCCATCAAAATTTACCATCAGCTATTGGGTCGCTTCTGCGCAAATTGCCTTACAGATGAAATGAAGTTAGAAAATACACTCCAGTGAGCTCTTTTGTGCTCTAGTGTGAGTTAAAGCCTTTGAATTAAATGCTGTGTGTATCTTAAAGAAAACCCTGCCAAATAATTAGGTGGGATAAAGGTAGAAGCACACACCTGGATTTGAATTTTAGGGCAGTTTTATTTAGTAGCTTTTGGGAACATGATCTGTGCCAAAACTGCAGAAAATAAAGGGAGTGTGAGTGTATTTCCTCAGTGCAAAGAAAGTTACTAGTGGTATAATATTACTGTTATCTAATTAAACATTGTTCTCAGTCTCTTATCTCAAATGTGAAACTGCACATCTGTTCAGTGATGTACAGAGCTCTGAACGCCAAATTACAGTTTCAGTGTTCTTTCATATCTGGTAATAATACACTAATAGACCTAAATAGGTAGGGGAAAAAAATGGGATTTATGTCCAGGAAACATTTTTAGAATGAGGCTAATTAAAAAAAAGTGTGATGTTGCTTGTTACCATCTTGTTATTTATTTTACTCTTTTTAGATTGGGCAGTCTGAAGTTTACCTTATCAGTCCTGACACAAAAAAAGTAGCAATTGAAAAAAGCTTTAAAGAAATATCCTTTTGTTCTCAGGTAAGCTTGCAGTGCACTCTTTTTCTCTTTTCTTGTTTGTTTAAATATTCTCCACTTGTGGATGCTCACATTCTCCTCTCTTCTAGCACTTAGGATGGGTTCTCACCCCAGCACTTTCAGTAATTGCTATTGACAAGTTGCTAGTTAGTTAATCAGTAATTTCATAAACTTGTCATTCTTTTCCCATGCTTTACATTGACATTTCCGAGATAAAGACTCACACCTGTCTGGTGATTGAATAATACAAGCTAGAAGGGTCAGGTCTGCTTTGAGATTCCAATGAACATGAGTCACAGTTGTGCAAAACTGACATTCTCTGAGCCATATTTTTCGATAAGTGGTAATGAAAGGAGAAAACCTGTATGTAAGAGTTTGGGTTGGAAGGGGCCTTCAAGATCATCTAGTTATGACCCTTCTGCCATGGGCAGGTACACCTCCTAATAGACCAGCTTGCTCAAGGCCTCATCCAACCTGGATTTCAACACTGCCAGCCTCAGAGCCTCCACAGCTTCTCCATGCAACCTGTTTGAGTGCCTCACCTCCCTCATTCTTCATGTCACATCTAAATCTGGCTTCTTCCAGTTTGAAGCCATTCTCTCTCATCCTGCCACTCCATGCCTTTGTCAAAAGTCCCTCTCCAACTCTCCTATAGCCCACTTCAAAAACTGGAAGGCTGCTAGGCAGTCTCTCTGGAGCATTCTTTTCTCCAGACTGAACAACCCCATCTCACTCAGCTTGTCTTCATAGGAGAGGTGCTCCAGCTCTCTGATTGTCCTCATGTCTCCCTGGACCTGCTCTGAAAGACTGATGAAGTAATATATATGAAACCAGAATAGATCTTCTTTAATGACCAGGTGGCTTTAATGTAATATGTGAGCTATCTGTAATGCTTAGGCCTTTCCTGCTTTTATTACTGGAATAAATGCAGGTACTAAGCATTGAAAGCAAAGCTGATTGCTCTGTTACTGCTGTTTTTGTGCTAGGGAATTAGACATGTGGATCACTTTGGATTCATCTGCAGAGAGTCATCAGAAAATGGAGGCTTCCACTTTGTTTGCTACGTCTTTCAGTGTACAGATGAAGCATTGGTAAGTGACAGAAAAGAAGATCCTAATGGAATATTGAGCCCTAAAAACCTTCTGTTGTTCCATGCTCTGTGTTTTTGCTGAATGTCTTTAAATCCTGCTCCACTCAGAAACAGATTTATTTCAAAAATATGACTTAATGCAGCAGTCTGCAAAGGAGCTTTTAGTCTATTTTGAAGGCAGAGGTTAAAATCCTCTTTAAAAATCCAATCGAACTTGCTTTCATTGCACAATCTAAGTTTTTGGAGGAGGTTTTTTTCATAGTACACTTGTTCAGGAAGTCAGCACTACAGTACTGTGCTCTCGGTCAGGCCAGTGCATCACAACTACAGGAAACTTTTTTATCTCAGGCAAGAAAAGGAGTCTAGATAGAGGTAATATCTTTTATTACACCACAGTGTGGAAGAGGTAAGATGTCACAATGGATTTTGATTTGCTTGTGTGTTTGTGTGGAGAAATGGCATGGGAATAGCTTTTCTTTTTAATCATAAACATTCCCAGGCAAGCAGCAGTATCATCTGGAAGGGTGATGTGTTAAGGAAAGCAGATGCTCAGTGGAGGAGTGAAGTTCTGTTGTGCTGCACTCTTCTCCTTTTCAGGTGGATGAAATCATGATGACATTGAAACAGGCTTTCACTGTAGCTGCTGTGCAGCAGACTTCCAAGGCACAGCCCCAGCTCTGTGAAGGATGTCCTATGCAGAGCTTGCATAAACTCTGTGAGAAGATAGAAGGTGAGCTTTAAACAACTTCCCACTGTAACGTATTTTTCTAACAATTTTATGGGGGGACAATCTTGGAAACTAAGAAAATAAGGGAATGAATACTTAAGAAGAGCTTGAGACTTGAAATGGAGGGTTGAAAGCCCTCTACAAGACTGCGGTGTCAAGTTATCTGTATGGGAATAAGAATTTGCTAACAGAAATTAAGCTTCTTTCTTGTAGTTTGATTTTTAAAAACAAGAGTCTAATTATTACTGAATTGCAGCTAGCTTGGCTGTGTTAGCCAAGGAGGGGATTGTAGATCAGGAACTTCTCAGAAAACTTCTCAGCTTCTCAGCTGCAGTAGCTGTGAGCTTCTGTCCTGAATCCACAGCATTGCCACTAAACATGAACCAAACGTATGTTTTTAATATGCAGTGTTTGTGGTCTTCATCTATGGTCCTTCATGAAAAGGCAGCAGTGAGAGTTGTAGCTGTTGCCCAGAAAATAAATTCAGGACTTAAAAAAACAAACATCTTTGCTTTCCAGCAAATTTGACTGGTTTTGTTCATTTGCCTGGGGTGAATAAAGGGCAGCAGCAGCTTGTCAGATCACATGACAGTAGCTTGGTGAGCTAAAACCTGTCTAGTATTAATTTGATGAAACTGGAGAACTTCCAAAACTACTTTTCACTCAATTTTGGTCTTCAGCTAGCTATGAGTTTTGAGGAGTTTCTTAAGGGTGAATGATTCTTAATGCCTTTAATCATGCCAGCTAGTTAATCGTATCATCTGCTTCTGAAGGAGCAATGCCTTGATCAGAAACTGAAGTACAAAATGCTGTTCATGCTTTGCTATTTTTCCACAGAAAATAGAGGAAAAGGAATTTAATCCAGGATGAGAGCAAAAAAACATAATCTGAATGAGAGAGTAGCCTGCTTTAGACTGCCAGTAAATGTTTTCATCAGGCAGCAAAGCAAGAACTTCACTAACATGCAGTGAATGTACTCTTTTTTTAGAAGGCATACAAATGGGAGAAAAATCAATGGAAAATGTATTTCTACCCCAAGCAAAATGCAAGCAGTGCTGCTCAAAACCCCACTAAAGCAGTCTGCTAACACGTGGTAGATTGTGGGTTTATTTTCTCTTGTGTGATAAGGGAGTCTTCAGCTAAGAGTATAATCTTGCTCTGCGCTCAGTAAATCTCCTCATTGTAGAGTTCGTGTCTCTCATTCTAAAGAGTTCAGTAGTAGCTTGAAATTAACCTAAAATTCTTTCTAATGCCCTGTTATGAAATCAGTGCGAGGGCTCAGCTCAAATGACTGATAAGCTTGGGCTTAAATTGTGTGCAGATTTATGTGATTGATTAATTCTGACGTAGTTGACCCTGTGATGTGTTCTTTTTTTTGTTTGTTTGTTTTTCCTCTTGGTAGGGTTACATCCTTCTAAGACTAAACTAGAACTACAAAAGCATCTAACAACACTAAATAATCAGGAGCAGGCCTCTGTTTTTGAAGAGGTTAAGGTAAGCCCTCTGTTTCCTGCAAAACCACTTTTGCCAACATTACTGTGAAGCGTCAAAGTTTCATAGATTCACAGAATAGTTTGTGTGGGAAAGGACCCTCAAGATCATCCAGTTCCAACCCTCCTGCCTTGGGCAGGGACACCTTCCACTAGACCAGATTGGTCAAGGCTTCATCCAACCTGGCCTTGAGCATCTCCCAGGAGGGGGCATCCACAACCTCCCTAGGCAACCTGTTCCAGCGTCTCACCACCCACACTGTAAAGAATTTCTTCCTAATCTCTAGTCTAAATCTGTCCTCCTCATGACACAACTTTTATTATTTGTAAATTGTTCGTTATTTTTAATAGAATTTAATTACAATATCATTGTTTTTCTAGAGCTGATGAAAATGGCTCAATTTACTTCTTCCCATACTACTACTTGTTCTCCATGCAAATGTTGACATCTTGAGTAAAACCCCACACATTTCTTGTAGGTGAAGGCAGCAGCTTTCAACAGTTATTTTGACCAAAAAAAAAAAAAAAAAACCACCCAAAAAAAACTTTTAGCACTCTCAGATCAGAAAATTTCCCACCTAAACTTTATCTTAGTTCTTAATGCTTGTCAAACTAAGGGGAAATTTGAACTTGCTCTCTTTTGAATGAAATCCCTTTGAGGAGAGAGGACAGCAGCTGGATCACAGGCAGATGCAGAATGTTGTGTCGCTGGACTTGGCACACTGTTGAAGATTAGGAAATTTCAGACATTTTTTAAAATACTGTTTCCTTCCTCTCTTGAGTCATTTCAGTCTCTTCATGTGTTTCCATGTGGCAGTTTATCATCCAGTACCATATTTGGAAGTCACTCTGTGGGAGAGATTCCATGAGCTGAGTAATTTGTTGGTAGGCAGTAGCTAGCTGGTCTGCACAGCCGTTGCTAGTAGTCACAGGAAACTCTTCATGCCTTCTAGGGGGAGCCTGCAAACCATTAACTTGCTAAAACCAGGGGTAAAGTACATCACTCCTACCTGTCTTTTGGAGCTGATTTTTTTTGAGTTGAATTGCCTGAAATATTTGTTGTTGTATTCTTACAGCTCCATGCACTGTAACCATGATTTGTAGTGTTAGGTAATGCTCTTTGGAAAGATATTTTTATTATTACTCTGCTGGGCTACCCTGGTGTTAGCTAGTTCATCCTGTGTCCTCTGCATTGCATCCAGAGGCTTAAATAGCATCTGCTTTTCAAAATTAGGTTTCTGGGATTCAATTCTACAACAGATTGTTTTTAAAACATTATCTCTTACAGTGATTCAGACCCACTATATGAAGAAAGGCTGAGAGAACTGGGTTTGTTCAGCCTTAAGAAGGCTTAGGGGAGACCTCATTACCGTGGACCAGCACATAAAGGGTGGCTGCCACAAAGATGGAGACTCCCTGCTTGCAAGGAGTCACATGGAAAAGACAAGGGGCGATGGGCACAAATTACTTCTGGGAAGATTCCAGTTGGACTACAGAAGAAAATGTTTCACCATGAGAATAGTCAAACATTTAAATCCTCTCCCAAGGGAAGTAGTGGTTCTACGACACTGCACAGTTTTAAGACTCAGCTTGACAGGCTGCTAGGCCATTTCATTTCAGCTACTCTATCACCTGGAGTGGTTGGAACAGGTGATCTTTGGGGTCCTTTCCAACCCAGTATTCTATGATTCTCTGATCTAAATAGAATGCAGCAGAAAGAAATACATTCACCTTGTGCATTTAAAAAAAAAAAAAAAAGAAGTAATTTAAAAAAATTGTTATTCCCTAAAATGAGATATTCAATGACAGTAGAATCATAGTTATCTTGGTTGGAACAAAAGACCTTTAAGATCATTGAGTCCAACCAGTATCTAACTCAACCAAATCTGGTGCTAAACCATGTCCCTCAACACCACATCTCTGTGGCTTTTAAACACCTCCAGGGATGGGGATTCAGGCACTTCCCTGGGGAACCTGTTCCAGTCTTTGAGAACACTTTCAGTCGGGAAGTTTCTTTTAATATTCAACGTAAACTTCCCCTGGTGCAACTTGAGGCCATTTCCTCTTGTCCTATCACTTTTTACTTGGGAGAAGAGACCACCACTCACCTCATTACAACCTCCTTTTGGGAAATTGTGGAGAGTGGGAAGGTCTCCCCTCAGTCTCCTTTTCTCCAGACTAAACAACCCCAGTTCCTTCAGCTGCTAAAGAGAAGGATTTCTAGGGCAGAATTTCTGTGAGACTAGAAACTGCAGTCATAACTTCAGTCAGTATTTTGTGTGCTACAAGCTCTGAACTATGGTCTTTTGGTTTTCCTTACATCAAAACCGAAGTGACAGAAATCTATTTTAGTCTGTGTGTGTGTTTGGCAATTCGATAGCTCTAGTTAGTCTTTATCTTCTCATGTCTGTGCTGTCATGTATGAAGTGAGGTCAGGCGTTTCTCTGGCTGTGTTGCTGCTGTGCCCGGAACACTGCTGTCCTCTGGTGGAATGAAGTAGTAGCATCAACCAAATCGAGGTTTAACGAGATACTGACAATAGCAAAATGAAGAGGCTAAATATTTGCTGTTAACCAGATGTGTAATTATTGTGCTTGTGATGTTTTCAATTAAAGAAGTTAAGACCAAGAAATGATCAAGAAGAGAATGAGTTGGTTATGTCTGTTTTGAGAAACATGTATGAAGAAAAGCAGAAGGACCATGTTCATGTTGGAGAGGCAAAGCAGGTAAGTGTAAGAGCAGGCACCTTTGAACATATGCTCTGGCAGCGTTACTACTCTCAGCAGTCATTAACCCATGACATCCTGATGTCCCTGTTCGCTGCTTCTCTACATAAGTATTCACTTTTGTGATTTTATCACTTGTTTTCCTTGACTTTTAAGGCAAAAAAGAAGAAAAAAAATGTATGATGGTATGATAGTAGTGTATGCATCTAACTGAACAAAAATGACCTGCAGAATGCATGTCTTTTCATGACAGCAGGTAGCATCTGATTTGCCTTTTCAGGAGATATGATGAGTGAAGGTAAAATGAAAATAGAGAAGCCTGTAACTTTATCATACTGAATCATAGAGTGGTTTGGCTTGAAAGGGACCTTCAGCATCATCTAATTTCAACCCCCCTGCCTTGAGGAAGTACATCTCCTCCTAGACCAGGTTGCTCAAGGCCCCATCCAACCTGGCTTTCAACACTCCGGGCTTGGAGCCCCCACAGTGTCTCTGTGAAGCGTCAAAGTTTCGTAGATTCACAGAATAGTTTGTGTGGGAAAGGACCTTCAAGATCATCCAGTTCCAACCCTCCTGCCTTGGGCAGGGACACCTTCCACTAGACCAGATTGGTCAAGGCTTCATCCAACCTAGCCTTGAGCATCTCCCAGGAGGGGGCATCCACAACCTCCCTAGGCAACCTGTTCCAGTGCCTCACCATCCTTGTGGGGAAGAATTTCCTCCTAATGTCTACTCTAAATCTATCTTCTTCCAGTTTAAAGCCATTAGCCTTTGTACTGTTACTACATGCCTTTGTAAAAAGTGCTTCTCCAGCTAATCTGAAAATAAGAAGCTTTTAAATTCTGTCTAGACTGACGTGCTGTTCAGATGTATTTATATAGATCAGACATTCAGATTTCTAAACATAGGGCCAGGTAGAGAACTGGTGGCTGGCAGCCTTAGGATGAACCTCCAAAAGTACCACTGCAAACTGTTCTGTACTGCAAGCTGTTAGAGTTAGATGGTGATATTTCTGTATGTGCTATGCTATTCGTCACAGGCAGTGAGAATGGACCAAAAGATTTAGTTCTAAAGCAAAACTCTCGATAGACTCTTAGCTTTAAGGTGGAATTATTTCTACTGGTGAAATACAGAGAAGAGCTTGATTGTTACATACTTTGCTAGCCTTAAAAAGCCTCATTTTAATAGAATTACAGAATCATTTTGGTTGGAAATGACCTTTAAGATCATCCAGTCCAACCAGTATCTGACTCTACCAAGTCTGATGCTAAATCATGTCCCTCAGCACCACATCTCTGGCTTTTAAACACCTCCAGGGATGGGGATTCAGCCACCTCCTTGGGGAGCCTCTTCAGTCAAGAAGTTTCTTTTAATATCCAAGCTAAACTTCTAGCACCACTTGAGGCCACTTTCTCTCTTCCTATCATGATATCTCATCTCCTAATATAATGGAGACACTTCAGAGTTTCTACTTACGATGAGCTTCATCAGCTTCAATTAATTTCTTTGCTGAAGAAAAGTAAATCCCTTGGAAATCTGTAATTGTTACATTTAAATCTTCAGAATGTGTATACTTGTACTTTGTCATTAAGAAATGTTGTCACCACAGCTTCAATTCCCTGCCAAAGTGGCAATTTTTCTGAAGCAGGCTACTGCCCTCAGCATGTTTCCTTCAAGAGGTTTACTGGGCTTGTGTTAGCATTGTTTGTTATCAGTATCAGCAGAGAAAAGGACATGAAAAGCCAAGGGTGCCAGGAGGAAGTATTGATTCAGGTTGAAGAGGTCTTCATGCTGTTCACTGAGGTTCTGCTCCTTGCCACTGAATATTTCATATCTATGTTTTCAAACTTGCAGGCTTCACAGCCCCCACCTGAGAACACTGTAAACGAGGTGCCCAGCAGCACTCCGAGGTTCAGATTAGATATGTTAAAGAACAAAGCAAAAAGGTCTCTGACAGAATCATTTGAAAGCATTTTATCCCGTGTGAGTATCTGCATCTTTATTGCCTCTGAACAGAATTTTATTGCTTGCTTTATGTGAATAATAATAAAGTCATATTTGTTATCCTGCCAGGTTATAGCCAAGTGATTATTAAAGATGCAGGGTCAAAAATGTTTGAGGGTTCATGTTAGAAGATGGCAAGAGCAAGGCTTTGGTAGAGAGAATGCCAAGTCTCATTTTTAGATGGGAAATAGAGTATATGGACATTCCATAGCCTTGTAGAATGGTAGGGATTGGAAGGGACCTCCAGAGATCATCTAGTCCAAGCCCCTTGCCAAAGCAGGCTACACAGCAGTGCATCCAGGTGGGTTTTAAAAGTCTCAAGATGGAGACTCTACAGCTTCTCTGGGCACGTTGTACCAGTGTTCTGCCACCCTCAAATGGTTGCAACTGAGCTTCTAAATGCTAGAGATTTTTTGAAGGTGTAAAGAAAGAGAAAGACCTCTAAGATCATCCATCAATCCAGGGCCACCATGCCCACTAAACCATGTCCCCAAGGGCCATGTCCACACGTGCTTTTTGAACACCTCTAGGGATGGTGACTTCACCACCTTCCTGACCACTCTTCAGTGAAGACATTTTCCCTAATATCCAGCCTAAACCTCACTTGGTGCAACTTGAGACCATTTCCCCTTGTCCTACTGCTGGTTATATAGAGTCATAGAATCATAATGGTAAGGTTGGAAGGGACCTCAAGGATCATCTAGTTCCAACCCCCTGCCATAGGCAGGGACATCTCCCACTAGTATAGATCACTAAAGGCCTCATCCAACCTGGCCTTGAACACCTCCAGGGAGGGAGCAGCACAACCTCCCTGGGCAACTTGTGCCAGTGTCTCACCACCCTCACTGTAAAGAACTTCCTCCTAACATCCAGTTTCAATCTCCCCTCTGCCAGTTTAAACCCATTGCCCCTTGTCCTGTCATTGCAAGACAAAGAGTCTGTGTCATGGAAAGCTCATGAGAGCTCTCCACAGGATCCTTTAAAATGTCAGTGACTGTCCTGAATGAAGCCTCTTGTTTCTCAGAGGGGCCAAGGCTTTTCTTAGGTATTTCAGAAAATTAATTTGATGATATCTGTAAAACTTAGGGATTTTTACTGTGCTGTACAAATCTCTTTTTGCTGTGCTGTATATATCATAGGCTTAACTCTGTGCTTTACCTCTACAGGGCAGTAAAGCCAAAGGTCCACTGGACAATTCTGTGCCTGGAGATTTGGACAACACCACATCCAGCACTTTAAGCAGGACGAGTAAAGAAGTAAAGCCTGGGGTGAGAAACTTAAGATAATCTAACCTGAAGTAACTTGTCATGTGTGAATGTGGTCACAAACTGCTCACCTTCTGTTCTAACACCTTGCACTTTGTTTTGGTTGTTTTGTGGGGTTTAACAAGGTGACTGATTGTGATTGTGAGTACTTCCTGGATGCTGGGCATTGAAGAAAGGAGCTTAATCCATGTGATCCCTCAGCTTTATACTGAATATGATGGCTATGGAATGGAAGCCCTTGTTGGTCAGTTCAGGGTGATTTGTCCTGTCTGTTTCCCTCTGTGGATGTGACCTCTTTCTGCACCCCAACATGGCACACAAGACTTAACAGTGACCTTGATCTCCATAGGAACAAGTGTAAGCAAGAGCCTTTCTGCACCTCACTCCTTGATAGTAACTACAAACATCAAACATCTACCACTTGTAGAAGCAGACACTGCAGAAAAAAGTAGCATTAATTTCAGAAAGGGCAGTTACATTGAGATTGAGCTGAAAAGGGACATCACTGAACAGAGAACTGGCTCTCCTCTAGCTCAAACCACGACAGTCCCTCTAAAGGTCACAAGGCTGCCTTCACTGCAGGCAACCTCCTGGCTCTGCCACTGCCTTTCTTTTTTTGTGTCCCCATCTGAAGCAATGTTGAAGTGTTTTAGAATTTTCAAGTTGTTTCCCTGTATCATTTTTCGTAGATAGAACATCATACAATATGTGTGAGAGTGCCCTGAAGGACAACTTCAAGAAAGTCATTTCACAATTTACTCTGGGAGCAGGCAAACAAGCTAAAAACTAGCAGTCACATGGCAACACAGTGGTCATGTGCAAGATCTTGCTGTCTGTAGGGTTTCACTGGTGGTTTCCATACCTTTTGACAATTTGGAACTCATGATAAGTCTGTGTTTCTGTTCTCCATAAATTTCAACTTCACAGATTCAGAGAATGGTTTGGGTTGGAAGTGATCTTGAAGATTATCTAGTTCCATCCCCCTGCCATGGGCAGGGAGAACTTCTGCCAGACCAGATTGCTCAAGGCCTCATCCAACCTGGCCTTGAACAATTCTAGGGAAGGGTCATCCACAACCTCCGTGGGCAACCTGTTCCAGTGTCTCTCCTCCCTCACTGTAAAGAATTTCTTCCTAATCTCCATTCTAAATCTACTCTTTCAGTTCTTTCATGCTGAGCTTTCAGGTCTTCCATTCTACTGTAAAAAAGAATATTGCAATTCAATCTGCATTTAAATTAGAAATGCCTTGTACTGTAAATAAATAAACATGATTTATGCATGCATCTTATCATGGGAGTCTGTATGTGACATAAAATGTGATGTCTGAACCTCACAACAAAAGATGTAGGTGCAGCTAAACAAGTGTCATAATANAGTGGGAGGTGTCCCTGCCTATGGCAGGGGGTTGGAACTAGATGATCCTTCAGGTCCCTTCCAACCTTACCATTCTATGATTCTATGAAGAAGGGTAATGGCTTCAAACTGGAAGAGGGTGGATTTAGATGAGGCATTAGGGAGAATTTTTTCCCCATGAGGTTGGTGAGGCACTGGAACAGGTTGCCCAGAGAAGTTGTGGAGGCTCTGAGCCTGCAAGTGTTCAAAGCCAGGTTGGATGAGGCCTTAAGCAAGCAGGTCTAGTAGGAGGTGTCCCTGCCCAGGGCAGGGAAGTTGGAACTATATAACCTTGAAGGGTCCCTTCCAAGGTGGACTATTTTATGACTATGAATTACCCTGCAGCTGATCCTACCCTGCTTGGTTCCAGCCCTGCAAGTCCATACCACAAATGTAGGATGACATTCATAAGAAACACAAAACAAGAAGCGGAGTCATTTCCCCTCTTTGTGCGGTTAGAAAGCTTTTAGTCTGAGTAAAACAACATAAACAAAGAGCACAGAAGCCAGTCTGCTTCCCTGGAGGCAGCCCAGCACTTGGACAGTTGGATGCAGCTATCGATTCTGCTCTAGTACCTAGTCACCTACTGCCCCCTGACTACAGGTTATCAGGAATCTGCTTTTTCTGCTGATGTTTCTGGAGAGTGTTTGCTTGTGGAGGAAACGTTGTTGGGAATGAAGACATGTGCATGGTTTTGCAGGGAAACAGGCATTGAGTCATGGGATTGAAGTCCTTTGTGCAAACCTTCAGCTACAGAAGAGGAATATTTTAATGTTAGAAGGGATGCCAAATGTACAGTACTCTGAAATCACAGAACGTTTGGGGTTGGAAGGGACCTCTTAGAGATCACCAAGTCCAACCCCCCTCCGAAACAGGATCACTTAGAGCAGGCCACACAGGAATGCACCCAGGCAGGTATTGAAAGTCTCCAGAGATGGAGACTCCATAACCCCTCTGGGCAGCCTGGTCCAGTGCTCCATCACCCTCACCATAAAGAAGTTTCTCCTCACGCAGAGGTGGAACCTCCTTTGTCTAGCTTGTACCCCTTGTTCTTTGTCTTGTCACTGGGCACCACTAAAAGGAGACCATCGCATTCATCTCAACACCCACCCCTCAGATATAGACATTGATGAGATCCCTTCTTAGCCTTCTCTTCTCAAGACTAAACAGCCCCAGATCTCTCAGTATTTCTTCAGGAGAGATGTCTCTTAAGCATAGAATCAGTGAGANCCAGCACCCCCAAGTCCCTCTCCTCAGGGCTGTTGTCAAGCCAGTCATTGCCCTGCCTGTATTGATGCTTGGGATTGCCTCAACCCAGATGCAGGACCTTGCACTTGGTCTTGTTGAACCTCATGAAGTTGGCTTGGGCCCACGTCTCCAGCCTGTCGAGTTCCCTCTGGATGGATTCACGTATACTCTAAAATACAGTTATTCTCAAAATTCCTTTTTCTCTGTGCTTTGTTGACCTAAATGATTGATACCAAAGTCATAAAACATCAGAGATACTTTCTTTGAGCTAGTTTGAAGCAGGTCTCTGTGAGATGTGAATAATAATGTGGGACTGCAGCCTCGACGATTGGTTCTAAACCCAGGGATTGATAACCTTATTTTTTCACTTCTAGGATCCACCAGCATGTGAAAAGGAGAAAGACAAACTTCCTACACTCCCTGCAGAAAGCTCTATCAAGAGCAGTGAGTCAGTGGGTGATCTTTCCAGCAACGCAGATGATTCTCCTCTTGAGCAGTCCGTTATGGTACCTCAGCAAAGCTTTCGGAGGCGAGCCAACACATTGAGTCATTTACCAACAGAAAGCCAGGAGTCTCTGGTACCTGCTGAAACATCTCCTTCTGTTCCCCAGAGGAAACTAATGAGGTATCACTCAGTGAGCACAGAGACTCCTCACAAAAGAAAGTAAGACTTACTGAAAGCAGGCTATGATTTCATTTGTTGAGGGCATATTTGGGAATGACAATTTCATACCAGGTATGTTCTCTTAATGGATAAGAAATGTATTGCAGCAGCTTGTCATTCTTTGGAGGTCTGTAGGTATTCTGTTTAAAAACACTTTTAACCCTGTGTGTCCCACGTGGGAGAGAAAACCTGGCATCTGCAGTTCCACAATCTGTGTCACACAACCAAGTGTAAGCACAACCTTAGGATTGCTCCAAAGGGTTTCAATTCTCTTTTTGCAATGAATATTCATTATTTTTTCTTGGTTTTGTTTGCTGCTGCTTCTTGTCTGTTTATAGAGAAAAATCCATCAGCATTTCTGATGCTGAAAACCTGGCTAATTGGTGGATTCATTTATGACTTGAAAATAACACAAAAAATGGACAATTAGGCAGTTTTTAATTGTTGAGAGAGGGCAGGATTCTTTTTGTCTTGCTTTTCAATGAACCTGTGTAGATTTTACTCACAAAACTCATCTACTAATTGCCTTCAGGCTAATAGTGTTCAAACTGTCCTCTTTTAAAAGCCTGCCTCTACCTCTCTGAACTCTCTGCTTAACTTCACAGCACTTTTCTTCCCTCCCTCCACCTGCCTTTTTCCAATAACTGTGGAAGCATTTCTGTCTGTAGCCTTCTGTTTTGCTGCCCCAACTGCTCATTTACACAAATCAGAGAGGAGGAAATCTTTGTGTTCCAGCTGATTTTTCCCTGCAGGAGGGAGGGCAGTAAATGAACATGCCTGAAATAGGTGATGACAGTGGAAAGAAGAGAATGACAGTATTTGAAAGGAAACCATCTGGGTTGCCTTTTTGTTCCTTCTTTGAACATTTTTTTAACCTGTAGAGTTAGCTAATGGTTGGAGTCAATGATCTTAAAGGTCTTTTCCAACCAAAATACTTCAATGACTTGACTTTTTACTCTAAAAAAATAGATTTTTTTTTTTGTAGTGCCACTTAGGACTTGTCTTGTTGGTCTGTTATCTTCATGAGATAACCTGAACAAGCAGCTACAAGCATCAATCAGTTCTTATCTAGTTACAGGAATTCCACTAGAAATGAAGTATATTTTTCATTTCATGGGTTATTTCTATTTGGACATGTCATTTTTTAGTCCAATCTGAGTGTGCCTGCTTCCTCCCTGGAGGTATTCAAAGCCAGGTTGGATGAGGCCTTTACCAGTCTGGTCTAGTGGGAGGTGCCTTTGCCCATGGCAGGGAGGTTGGAACTAGATGATCTTTAAGGTCGCTTCCAACCCAAAGCATACTATGATTCTAGGATAACTTAAACCAAAAAGACATCCCTATTTTTTTTCCCTTTCATAGCATATGTACAAAACCAGGAGAATTGGAAAACTTAGAAGTATACTTCAAACTCTCAAAAATCACTACTGGCATGACAGACTTTTAACAGGTCTTACCCATGTTATGAGTGTTTTTGAACAGCTGTACCTCAATGCAGAAATTGTTTCCAAAGGTTAGATAAATTCAGTTTTTCCTGTTGCTTTTCACTTCTCATCCACTAAAACTCTTGATCATATGCCTGACTTTATCTTAGAAACCAAAGGAAAGCACCTATGAGGGAAAAGAAAGGGGAAGGTTTGGGGGAGCTTAAATTCAGTCATGCACTGAAAATGCTTTGCTGAAGCTTCTGTGTGTTTAATTTGTTTAGCCTCTTACAGTTACCATATTCATGTAATAGGAAATGGCTCATTTGCATCTGCCAGGTCCCTTCCAAAGATCAGACAAGGGATTTCACTTTGTTGTTTTTTTTTTTTCTTTTGTCTTCTCCTCCTCCTCCTTTCCTCTCCTCCTGTGTTGTTTCCTTTGTGCTACCTCCACTCCATGGCTCGGGTTGGAATCCCCCTGTGCGGTTTGAACGCGTCTGTCGGCGAATCTCAAAGTTCTCCTGGTCAACTTGCACGTTCTCCTACTCTAGCTCGTCTTAACCCCTCAGCCTCTTCACCCAACTTCTTTAAGTACCTAAGGCATAATTCAAGTGGAGAACAAAGTGGGCATTTTGCACCAAAGAGGTGAGCTAGCACCTGTACGTAGTTTGGGGTAGAGTTTGTTTTACCATGTCATGAATATGAAACTCTGTAGTGTAAGTAATTAAAACAGTTCAATGTAGAACAAAAGGGGTGGATTTTTGTGGGAGAGGGAACTCTTCAACTGCTCTGTTACTGAAGGTAGAGCTGCTACTTACATAATACTTTTTGATTTAATAAGTAAAATTCCTCCAGAGCAGCTGGAACTTCTCATTATGCAGCAGACAGCAGCTCCAAAGCAACTTCTCATTATGCAGCAGACAGCAGCACTGCTTTAAGTAGTGTGAGGGATATGTTGCCAAGAAACTTGTGATCCAGCTCATTCTACACTCCTGAATCATTCAGCTCTGTTCTACTTTCTTCATGGTAACACAGAACCACATTAATATTTGGCATTAAAGGCAAATTGAGTAAGGTAACTGAATGGGGCAAGAAATAGCAAGAAATTGAGAACTGGTAGGAAAAAACTCCCAAAAAAGCCCCAACTCAATAAAATAAAGCAACCAATCAAACAAAATCAATCCACCTCCCACTCCCCCAAACCAAAACCCCCGACCCATCAGCTCATACATTTATCTCAGTTACTTAGAGCAATATCAAATTATGTTTCTTTTGTCTTCTCCCGTAGAACAAAAAACCACGCAGAAGCCATTGAGAAAAGGATATTAACTCATCATTTTCCCTGAGAAACTGAGCAGCTCCCAAAAAATCTGAAGTGTGAAACCCATTTTTAACCCTTTGAGCTAAAAGTTTTTATTCTAGCTCAAAAGGCTAATGAGACCAAATGCCCTTGGAAGTACTGTCAGCAGTTGCTGGCCATTGGCAAATTATTTCTATTTGTTGCTGTTTGGTTTTGTTCTCCTGGATGAAGTCTTCCTCTTTCCCCAAGGATCCTGAGAAAATACTCATCTGAAAACCTTGTTTCACCAGTTCCTTCAACTGTATTTGCTGAGTACTAACTAATTTCTCTCAATTTAATTTCACCTCAGAAATATGGTATAGCTCAGGAAAGTAAATGTGAGTCTGCAACATCCTCTTTACTCTTCGTTTTGATAAAATTTAATTACATCTTGAAGGTTAAGTTCTCAAAATTAGATTTGGTAGTGGTTCTGTGTGTTCAGCAGCAACTTTTCCTTCCATTTCCCTGTCATTTAACACTATACCATGTAGAAACTTTGAGCAACAAGACTGAAAACAGAAATTGATAAAGCTAGCAGATAGGTTAATGAGTTCAAATCAATGAAGTCAAACTGCCCAAACTGATTGTGATCTGTAAGTGAAATTCCTGTTTAACCGTGGTGGATTTACAGTGTGATCCATTGCAAGGTACATCATGCTTCGTGCTCAGTCTCACCCACTGAAGAACAGCTTTGCTTCATGCTGGTGATTATCCCAGAGTATGCCCCCATCTCAATCACACCTTCAGTGCTATGTGCCCTCCACATACAGATGTGTATGGTTTAACAAAAGTAGTTCTTTCTTAAACTTAGTTTTTTTCAGGAGTAAACTGCCCTACTCTCATGTTTTTGTGTACTCATAATTCTGAATACCATCAGCCAAGGAATTTTCTCTTTTCATTCCATGCAGAAGCTGTGGTATTTGACTTGTTCACCTTTCCTTCTCTTAACCATCCTCTGAGTATGCTGAGGGCTTTTTATTTGAGAAGAAAGAGCAGGATTATGTTGGCCAGAAGACTACTGATGAAATTTGATCAGTGCTCCTGTCTGTTGCATAGTTAGAGCCACAATGACCAGTCAAAAGGTTCAGCTTTTAACCTTGAAGTTCCATGCTTGTCTGAATAAGACCCTGTTAATGCTTTACAAAATGGGGTTTGCCAAAGTCTTATTTTTCACTTAGCAGCGTAATGATTATCAGTGTCAGCTTTTCCTAACCTTTCCCCTCAACCTTAGTCATTGAAACTGATACTCAAATAAATGTGCAGTAATAAAGCTGACATTAGTTCTTATTAAGTTAAAGGAATTTACTTGAAACGTACTAAGAATCTTTGGACATACCAAAGAATAGCAACTTTACTGGAAGTCCATTTATTTATAGTGGGACATTTCAGTTTGCCCAAACAAGTATGTATTTAAAAGTAGCACTTTGTTTGCAGTTTCAGCTTTGACTTTGGTTTCCTTGCTGTTCAGGCCTTTAGGATTTAGCTGCCTTTTTTTTTTCCTGATTGAAACGTAGCAGTGTGTATTATTTTTATTCTGTGGGTTTATGCTTCTTTGTTCTAAACTTTACTTTTCCCAACTGCACTCTCAGCATCTCCTACCGTACTGCCTTAAGGAAAAAGCTTCATTCTTCCTCCTCTGTGCCAAATTTCTTAAAATTTCTGGCTCCTGTAGATGAAAATAACACCTCTGACTTTAGGAACACAACAAGGTAGGGTTCTCTCCTAAAGCCTTGGAGGTAAAACTGTATTTTCAAAGGTTTCTTTGTCTAAATTATTTCAAATGCTTCTCGCACTTGCAAATTCTGATTTGTGCAACAAGTTTCTTGCATGTATTCTGCATGTGATTGCTGTCCAAAGGATGCAGCTATCCCAGACTCCTCTCCCACTAAGGCTGCAGAACTTAGCCATTTTGATGTTGTTATGGTCTTGCAACTTCCATCTGTGTACTTCTGTGGTGATTCCTGCCAAAGGACTGTGTTGACAGTTTTCAGTTAAGAGAATATACATGGCTCATCTAAGCACTGGTAGTGTCCTCAAATTGGAAGAAGGGGATGGCCTGTGAAATATTTCTCCTAGCTGCTGCCAGAACTGTTTGTCCAGAGCTAAGTTAATTTGAGCCTTTCAGCTTCATCAAAGACTGACTCATGCGGCCACTTAGCCAATGGCAGGGATAAAAGGAATTAAAAGTTTAAATATGTAGTGGGTAGAAGTTAGGGGGATTTTTTAATAGGAAAGCAACATTGCTGTTCACTATTTAAAACCCTCTGGATGTAGTTTGTGGATTACACCAAAGGAGTAGCATCCAAGCTTCCTGGACACTGGTACCAAATCTGTTGCTTATTTCAGATGGTGATTTAAGAACACAAAGGTTAAAAGTTTTACTCCATCTTTTGCTGTGAAGGAATATATTACCTACCCAGTTCACAGAAGGTTGGAAGTTTACTTGATGTTCACAAAGCTTCTTGATGTGTGCTGTTAAAAGTCATTAGCAATTGTTTGTGTCTCCTGTGAATTGCTAGATTGAGTGGATGGCACTCAAATGGTAGACTGGTAAAGATAAGTTATGGTGTATGTGTCTTCAGTGCATTGTATTTAATTCACTGCTGCAAAGAGAGCTGAAAATTAATTAAAACTGGAGAAAGTAAATTGCACAGAGCTGCTCCAGCCCTTTTTGGGGAATCTAAATGATGTATGCAGCCTTGTATAAACCTGCTGCCACAAAGCAAGCTTCACCTACCTACCACTGAGAGCTTGGCCCAGCATGTGCACGGGGCACTGCACTCCTTGGCTCATGTTACGGTGCTTGCTGAAGACTGTGTCACTGCAATGAGCAGATTCATGTAACCTACTCACAAAGCCTCTTTGTCCCATCATTTTAGTGACCACAAGCACAGCCAGCAGGCCGGTGGGGACAGCCCTGTCAGGACTCGCCGGCACTCCTGGAGGCAGCAGATATTCCTGCGAGTGGCAACCCCTCAGAAAGCCTGCGATTCTCCCAGCAGATATGATGGTAAAGTCTCTGCTTATGGCCTCCCATGAATGGTCTTGGTGGATGTAGACTTGTGAAGTGCAGATCACTTTGCAGATGTGGCCCTTCAGGACATGGTTTTGCAGCCATGGTGGTGTTAAGTTGGACTCTGTGATCTCAAGTACTGCCTCCAGTTCGGGGGCCCACAGCATATGAAGGGCATCAAACTGCTGTTGGAGTAAGTCCAGAGGAGGGCCATGAAGATGATCAGAAGGTTGGGGAGAGGCTGTGAGAACTGGGGCTGTTCTCACATGGAGAAGAGAAGGCTCTGGGGAGACTTTCCAGTACCTGAAGGAGGCTACAAAAAAGACAGGAAGGGACTTCTTACAAGGACTGGTAGTGAGAAGAGAGAAGAGAGAGGGAATAAATTGAAAACAGAAGAGGGGAGATTTACACTGGAGATTAGAAAGAAATTCTTTCCAGTGAGGGTGGTGAGGCACTGGAACAGGTTGCCCAGGGAGGGCATGGATGCTCCCTCCTTGGAGGTGTTCAGGGCCACACCAGATGAGGCCTTGAGGAACCTAACTTAGTGGAGGGCATCCCTGTCAGTGCCAGAAAGGTTGGAAGTAAATGATCTTGAAGGACTCTTCCAACCCAAATCATTCTATGAATTTATGAATCGTAGCTGTATTTTCCAACTGAAGCTACTTTTTGTCTACCAAGTAGACATACTTGCCCAGTGCTCTGTTTGTAGTCTTTGCAGTTTGCCACCTACTTTTTGATCACATAATCACACAGAATCATGGAATGTGTGTGATTGGAAGAGACCTTGAACATCATCCAGTCCAACCTTCGACCTGGTACTGAAGGGGCAGCACTAAACAATGTCCCAGAACTCAAGGTGTAGTCTCCACAGTGCCTAGTGCAAGGGGACACTCACTTCCCTAGTCCTGTTGGCCATGCTTTTGCTAATCCAGGACAGGATGCTGGTGGCCCTCTTGGCCACCTGGGCACACACTGGCTCATGTTTAGCCAGCTGTTGATCAACACCCCCGAGTCTTTCTCTGCTGGACAGTTTCCAGCCACTCTGCCCCAAGCGTGGAGCATTCATGGGGCTAGTGTGACTAAAGTGCAAGACATCTGAAATGCTCTCTTGTACTTCAAGTCATATGAAGGAGCCTTTCTGTGAGGCTACTATTTTTGCAGGCTCAATAGATCTTTTTTGGGACTGGATTGTTTTTGAAAGCCACAAAATCTTCCCACGTTAAATAGGGGGAAAAAAGCTTAAATTGCCTATCCAAGCATTTCCTCTGAGACATAATAGCTGCAAGATACAATCTTAACAACCTGCAGCTGGGTAAGCAGAACAGTCGGAGAAACAAGGGTGGCCAACATGGAAAACAGGAAGTGCTATTAATAGGAGGAGCAATTTGAAGTATCTGGCCTTTTCCTTCACTCCTGTTTTCATCTTCTGGTGTTGTTCCAAGATACATAGTCAGTTTGGGAACAGAGAGAGAAAACTCAAGAATTAGGTGGTTTCTTTTTTTTTCTCTATTTATAACAAGTATTAGGTTTTCCCATTTGGATTTTCATGCATCTCCTGGAGCATTTTTGGCAGTAAAGGATACTAGAGTTGGGGCTGTTCCACCTGGAGAAGAGAAGGCTCCAGGGAGACCTTATTGTGGCCTTCCAGTACCTAAAGGGGGCCTACAAGAAAGCTGGGAAGGGACTTTTTACAAGGGCTTGTAGTGATAGGACAAAAGGGAATCGTTGAAGCTTGAGGAGGGTAGATTTGGACCAGATATTAGAAAAAAGTTCTTTACAGCGAGGGTGGTGAGACACTGGAACAGGTTGCCCAGGGAGCTTGTGGATGCCCCCTCCCTGGAAGTGTTTGAGACCAGATTGCATGAGGCCTTGAGCAAGCTGGTCTGGTGGAAGGTGTCCCTGTTAATGGCAAGGGGGTTGCAGCTAGATCTTGGAGGTCCCTTCCAACCCAAACCATTGTATGAATCTATGAATCTCTGTAGCCTTTGAGAGAGCCACTGCACAGATGATCTTACACTAGACCCACCGCTACAGTTCACTCAGTAACCTCTGTAGCTCCAAGGCAAAGGACATTCATCATCTTGTTCCTCTCTCTTTCATGTTCTGTCAAGGAGAAGCAGCACTTGTGGGTGCTTCCACATATCCCTTTCCCCACTATTTTCCCCTGCTTCAGTATGTAACTTTCCAGTGAAGCATTATGCAGTTTGCTGCCTGGCAGGACAGCAGATGGTCTCTGGTAAGCCTGAAGATGAGGCTGATCACCAGTTTGGTGATCTAGAAAGGATTTTCTGCATAGGTTAAATGATCTGTACTGATTTGTATTGCTTTCGAGCTGGTAGCTGCAGGTTTAGATGGTTGAATTATGCTAGTTCTGCTGTAGCAAGCTGCAGTTGAAATGTCCAGCCTCCTCTGCTCCTGTTGATGGAATGGTTGTGCTGCCGCAGGTGGTGTGGAGCACTGGGGGGCAGCATTTCTCTCACCACCATCCTGAAACACACTCGGTGTCTTGTCCTCTGAGAGCTTTTTTTTTATTCATTTGTGGGGGTGGAGTGAGTGTTGTGTCCTGCAGAGCGGAGAGGTGGAAAAACAGAAGCACAAAATGGATCACACTTTGTGCTGTTAGAACAATAGATTGCTTTTGAAAGGTTTTCATTAATCTCTTTTTCTAAAGTCTTTTTTTGGTCTGTTTTCTACGCATCACCTTCCCTGGAATTGTTTAAAGACACCTAGATGTGATGCTAATGGACATGGTTTGTCCCTTAGCAGGGCACCAGACTTGCTAGAGTTAGATAATCATTGGACTTCATGGTCTTAGACGTGACCGTGAGCAACCTGTTCTGGTGGGAGATGTCCCTGCCCATGGCAGAGGGTTGGAACTAGATGATCTTCAAGGTCCCTTCCAACCATTCTATGATTCTATGGTCTTAAAGCTCTTTTCCAGCTGAAACAATTCTATGATTCTATGGGTATACAAAATTCACTCTAGATCTCTCACTCACTGTCTTGAACATTCTAAGTAATGAAAGTGTTTCTTTATGTTTTACCCACCCTACTGACAGCCAGATTTTCAACCTTCTATAGAGGTTCTTTAACCAGAATCACATTTGTTGCTATGCAGGTGGTTTAGAACTTCCTAGTTCTCTGCCTTCACTGGTAAAAAGGTGAAGGGGATAACCTGGTAGTCATTTTAAACCAATTATCCTCCCAAAAAGTTGTAAGTTTTCAACTAGATCAGTCTTCTAGTACCACTCACAGTATTACACAAGCACTGGAGCAGGGACAGGTGTGTGGAAGCTGAGAGTGGATGCTCTCTGCTGAGGAGCAGGATGCACTGAAGTTCATAGAATCACATATGAAGTCCAGCCATTATCTAACTCTGCCAGGGCTGGTGCTAAACCATGTCCCCAGCACCACATCTCTGTGTCTTTTAAACACCTCTAGGTTTGGGAATTCATCTCCCTGAGGAGCCTGTTCCAGTGTTTGAGAACTCTTCTAAAACATCTATACAGGAAAAAAGAAGACCCTTGATTTGTCCAGATGAGCTGTGTTTCAGTCTCTGGCAAACTCATAATCCTAAGTGCTGAAGAAAAGGTTAATTTGAAGAACCGTTATTTTCTACCCAAGCTGTAATTAGCACCTACCTTCTGTTCATGTGGTTTGTGGTGAGGATTGTGTCATGATTTAAGCAAAAATATTTTTAAATTAATTTTGTTGCAGTAGTTGAAATACTCTAAATTGTTGGTGTACCATTCTGTACTTCAGGTGTTTATGTGGTGTTATTTGTAATGTGTCATCTAATGCCATTTAATGGACTTTTTTAGCAACAAAATGATTGTTATAGAATCATTTTAGTTGGAAAAGACCTTTAAGATCTTTGAGTCCAACCATTCTCTAACTCTACCAAGTCTGGTGCTAAACCACGTCCCTCAGCACCGCATCTCTGCCTCTTTTAAACACCTAAAAGATGGGGTTCAACCACCTCTCTGGGAAACCTGTTCCAGTCTTTGAGCACCCTTTCAGTCAAGTTTCTTCTAATACCCAGCCTGAGCCTCCCATAGTGCAACTTAAGGGCATTTCCTCTTGTCCTATTAACTAACTCATCCTAGTTAATTATTAATGAAGTAATGACTGGGTTTGTAAGTGCTGTAGGAAAGCCAGTTTAGACTTGGTGACTCAGCTCTGTCTCTCTCAGAGTGAATAGATGCTCATAATCTTGATTTGCAGGAGCTTGGCTGTAAGCAGTAAGTACCACACACAAGCTGTGATGGCTTCTGTGCCCATTGAAGTGTCAGGCATTTGTTCCTCAGTACACTAAGTGGGTTGTACTTGGAGGGAGTGGTTACCTTTTAAACTTTAAAAGAAAAATCAAGCTCTAAAGCATCTCTCAGAGCTATTTTAGCTGTATTGAAATACACAACATTTCAAGAATTCCTCATTTAGCCTTTGCCTATAGTTTTATGTCAGACTAGAGCAACTTACTGCTTCTTGTGATGTCCTGTGTGAAGCAGAAGACTCTTGGTCATGTTAGCACATTTGGTTATGAAGTCAAATATTGCAAATATTTGTGTAAAACAATAGGAATATTATAGCCATAGCTATAGGAGTTTGCTGATGCTTTGATTCTGTATCATCTGTGAAGGAAGGTGTTCAGGACAAGAGGAAATGGCCTCAAGTTGCACCAGGGGAGGTTTAAGTTGGATCTTAGGAAAATTTTCTTTCCTGAAAGAGTGGTCAGACATTGGAACAGGCTGCTCAGGGAGGTGATGGAGTCACCATCCCTGGAGGTGTTCAAGAAAGGTATGGACATGGCACTTTGGGCTGTGTTTTAGTGGGCATGGTGGTGTTAGGTTGAACCTAATCTTAAAGGTCTTTTCCAACTGAAATCTAAAATTCTGTGATTGGTGCAGCATTTTCATATACTTCGTGAGCACTTTCATCTGCAGTTCTTTACCTTGCACATGTTCTCACAAACACAGGAACACTGATGGCTTTCCCAGTGAAGCACACCCTTTGTGGAAGAATGCTCTGTTTGGACCCACAGGCTTGTAGAATTGTGTTGTGTAGAATAGTTCTGAAAGGGTTGTCCAAATCTGAACTTCAAATGGAAAATAATCTGTGTGTTGGTAAAATATAATAATGCCTTTTGAGTCCACTGAGCCTGAAACTGCAGAAGTATGGTGGGCTTGGAAGTAGCATGCATGGAGACAGAATTTCATATGGAAGCTACCAAGGAGGGAGGAACTCCAGGAAAGGAGTGCAGGTCAAACATAGAATAGAAGTCAACAAAAGTTGATGAGGTTGGCAGCTGCACACGGAAGCAAGCTTTCAGTGTGTGCTGAAGTGTTCAGGTCCTGCTCAAGTGCAGTTATTAATCTTAGGGAAGTTCTGAAGGCTGCACATTACCTGGATTTTAGCACTTGGCAGTTTGGTTGGATGGAATGTGAGCTCCCAGTTATGTTCGGCTGAGCTGCTCTGCTGCTTAGCTTTGTTCTCTCTCCTGTCCTCCAGGTCATTGGTGCATAATAAAGAAATGCTCACTTTCTTGATGCAGTATTTCTGCTCTACCTGTTCTGGATCTGGAAGCTGGGTGGCACATCTGTCTGTCTGTCACCCTGTTGATGATAGTGATGGACTTGTCTTAGAGCTGACTTACCAAATGTCTGTTTTTTCACTGTGACTTGAGGCCTTACCTGCACATTCCACTCCCCCCCGCCCTTTTCCAGTTGAGCAGCTGATGCAACTCTGCAAACTTGAGGCCTTACCTGCACATTCCACTCCCCCCCGCCCTTTTCCAGTTGAGCAGCTGATGCAACTCTGCAAACTTGAGGCAAGCAACCTGAGCAGTTAGACAGGTTCATTTGGCTTTCTATACATCCTGCTACCTGCCAGCATGGAAACGGGAGGGAGGGTAGCTTGTGAGTGTGTTGCATTTTATCAGATTAGACTTTAGACTTTTCTGTTAAATGTCCACAAGTGATAAAGAAAAGATAGAAAAGGAGCTGCCACTTGGAAGACAAAATCAAGCCTAGGACTCTGCCACAGAAGAATTAGAGGTAGGGTTGATGATCATAATTGTTCAGCCTGTAGAGTTTTGTAACCTTTCGGTTTTCTTTTACAGACTTAACCGTTGTGAGTAAATTTCTTTTGCTAATAGCGATCTTATCAGGTTAGTCAGTAACAGACAAGAAATGTTCAGCCTAGATGGAAGCAGGACCATGAACTTAATAATTAATGCTTTGCGGCGGTTTAGTGTTGCCGCAGTTAAGTTTGATCACTGAAGGACAAGAAGTGAGCAGCATCTCAGATAAATAAAAGGTGACATTTGTTAAGTCGGTGCTCGAGGACCAAGCCACAAAATTTGCACTGAGAAAACGAGATGTGCATGTTAAAATAGGAAGATTTTAGGTCTTGGATGTGTTCGTTCTTGCCTTAGGAATGCAACGTGTTTAATCATTTCCTTGCATGTTTTTTGGCAGCCTGGTTTTTTGCAGCTGTGTAACCATAAACTACCTCTGTAGCTAGTCTGCTATTTTCTGTCACATGTATGCATAAAACCAGAATACATGACCGACTTGAAAGGATATCCATAAGCCACTTGAGAGGATGTGTAGGGTGAGATTTGCTACCCCAAAATGTGTGTGCATTCTATATTGGGTGCTCAGAATAGTGCTAAGAAGTGACTAGACCAGAGCTAGCATGCAATGATAAGGTTGTACCTACCTGGATCACTTCCACTTTCTGCATTCATATTTGGTAACCATTTTTGTTAATTTCTCTTTTTAATGATAATGTTTCTTTGTGCTTGTAGAGAAGATGAAAAAAAATCATTCAAGATGGTAGTTTTATTTTTTTTATCCAAGCAAATTAAGCCAGTTCTAACGTATACTTAAAAGCAGTTCCTTTATAATGGTCTTAAATAAAAGTCAGCACAAAAGCTACTGTGTGTACAGAACATTGTTGGCAGTGTGTGCATCAAAACCAATAATCAAATCCAAATACTTTAATTGTCCACACAAGCTGAGGATTATCAAGAGTGTTCCTGCTCTACCTGATGACATTTACACATTTACCTAGAGGTCTTTTGGAATTGCAACTCTTTCCCCAGGGATTTCTTTCGATTTACCTGTAAAGAAAAAAAAAATCAATGAATGTTTCTTAGTTTCTTTTAAAAATACAGAAGAGAGTTTATTCATGGCATTGATATTTTTCATAACTAGCTGTATTTTTGAATGCTTCTGTCGGTGCTTCTTGCTTCTCTTTGCAACATCCTCAATGCCTTTGAAGTGTCCCAATGTTTATCTTTTACCTAATTCCCATTCCCCTGAAGTTCATAGTTTTCTGAAACTCTGTAGATACCCAAAGTTCTTCTTTTGAGAGTGCAAACTTGTAAAGGTGTAATTTGTACTGCATTTATTTTTATGTATGTACATTTTAGCCCTTGAATTTAACTGTGGTGCCAAAGAAATAAACAAATGTTGTGTAAGGAAACAAGTGAGTTTGGACCCACCCTATTTGTCAACTCACTCTTTGAGAGGAAAAGTTTGGCAGTGGCAAAACTTACAAAAGCAAAAGCCAACAGCTGTGAACATTACCATTCTTACTGAGTTACCTGAGTTGCCTTTCAGCAAACAAGAAAAGAACGCTTCGTATGCACCATGTGAATCAGTACATGAAGGCTTTCAGAGGAGATTCTGAGGGGCTGAAAACCTTCCTGTTTTGTTAGTTTATAGAGATAATTAGTGTGTGTGTGGGATTAATTTAAAATCTTTATCACTGTGCTAGGCAGTGATAATGAGATGGACCACTGAGCTAGGACGCAGAATAATTGTTTCAGCGCTGTCCCCCCAGGAGTTTTTTGAAATAGCATGCACAGATGGACTTGTCCTTGGCTGGAGAGTCTGGGGAGTGGGTTTTATTGCACTGATTTTAAACCATTTTCTTGCCTGCACAGCTGGTGGGTTTGCCCTCAGGGTGACATTTCACAGCCATTCCATTTGGCTGAAGAAATGGTGTTGTGATGGCTTTTTGACCGTTCCTTTTCAAGGTGGTGAATTGAGTCATTTTACTTTTAGATACAGGTTATATCAAAGACTATTGAGCCTTCAAAAAAGCTGTATAAAGCAATCAAATTAAATGATACTGCAGCAAGCATTAAGAAAACAAAGTGTAAGAACTTGTACTTCTTATGTTGAGAGCTTGATTAAAAACAGTCCTGTTTAACCTTTATCTAAAAGTAAAATAGTTTTCATAGAATCATAGAAGTCTTTTCCAACCTTAAAGATCATAGAATCATAGAATGTCAAGGTTGGAAGGGACCTCAAAGATCATCTAGTTCCAACCCCCTGCCTTAGGCAGGGACACCTCCAACTAGTACAGGTCACTCAAGGCATCGTCCAGCCTGGCCTTGAACATCCCCAGGGAGGGAGCAGCCACAACCTCCCTGGGCAACCTGTGCCAGTGTCTCACCACCCTCACTGGAAAGAACTTCTTATAAATCTCCCCTCTGCCAGTTTAAACCCATTGCCCCTTGTCCTGTCATTGCATGACCTTGTAAATAATCCCTTCCCAGCCTTCCTGTAGGCCCTCTTCAGATCCTGGAAGGCTACTAGATGTTCTACTGGAAGCCTTTTCTTCTCCAGGCTGCAGAGCCCCAACTCTCTCAGCCTGTCCTCATAGCAGAGCTACTGCAGCCCTCTGATCATCTTCGTGGCCCTCTGGACCCGCTCCAACAGTTCCATGGCCTTCTTGTGCTGGGGGCTCCAGAACTGTACACAGTACTCCAGATGGATCATCAAGTCTGACTTTATACCTAACTCCTCCATCTGCCTGAAATATATTTAGCTCTCACTTTATTTGGTAGCATTTTCACTTTTAGGATTATTCACATGCTTGACGAAAAGAGGCATTTCTTGGTAGACCAGCTGATGCCAAAAGAAGAAAAACAGGTTATAACATGGTTAAAAATTAGACGTGAGAGCAAACATGTCTTAGGTGCCTGTCTCCCTTTCTACCTGTTTACTTAAAGAACTGGTCATCATCCCATTGTATGGCCTTAGGTGGTGGTGTGTTTGTGGAGCTAAGGGTGTGTGTTTTCTTTGTTAAGCACACCTTAGAGATTATTCTCTAAATTATAGGAGTGCTCTATTTGATTCGTTCTGCTCTTTGAATCCCGCAAGCTTTCAGCTCTAGGTTGCATTTTGGCAATTTCTCAACTTGCCTTTTCCTGTCTTAATTCTGGCCTTGTGAGGCTGGAGTTAGCAGGCTATGGTCTTAGTGTATGGTACAGTATTTTCATCAGGCTTTGGCCCATGTGATTCCTGCTCAGAAGCAGCTTGTAAATCTGAAACTGTCATTTGGCAGGAGGGATATTGGACTCGATGGTTTTCCAGATGTGCCTTCCAACCCTTACCATTCTCCGGCTCTGTGAAACCTTGCTTGATTTAGAGGGACTTTTCATGAGGGTGTCTAGCTCTGAGGAGATTAAGTTTAGACTGGATTTTAGGAAGAAGTTTCTTCAATACAAGGGTGATGGGACTCTGGAATAGGCTGCCCAGAGAGGTTGTGGATGCCTCCTCCCTGGAGGTGTTGAAGGCCAGGTTGGGTGAGACCTTGAGCAGCTGAGTCCAACTGGGAGGCATCCCTGTCCACGGCAAGGAGATTGGAATAGATGATCTGTGAGGTCCCTTCCAAACTAAGCCATTCTAGATACTATGATTGGTATTGCTACCTATTGCTATATATATGCACGTTTATCTAGGCATCTAGATGTGTTGCTGAAGGATATGATTTAGCATGAGACTTGGCAGAGTTAGAGAATGCTTGGATCAATGATCTTAAAGGTCTTTTCCAACCAAAACAATCCCATGGTTCATATGTGTATGTGCATGTATATATACAATCTTTGAAAATGTGTCCCTTCATTTGGCTGTTTGTGAGAGACAAGCACTTGACAACAGGTTTTCTCTTTCAAAGATTACTCTGAACTGGGAGAACTTCCCCCAAGGTCCCCATTGGAACCAGTGTGTGAAGATGGCCCCTTTGGGCCAGTGAAAGAAGAAAGGAAACGGACGCCCCGAGAGCTTCGCGAGCTGTGGAAGAAAGCCATTATTCAGCAGATACTGCTCCTCAGAATGGAGAAAGAAAACCAGAAGTTACAAGGTTGGTGAAATTCTTGATTGCACCTTACTGTGTAGCACAAGTTCACTTGTGGTTTGTGCTGCGCACTGAGCCAAACTTTAATGAAACATTTCAGGCACATAAAGGTAAATTAGGTCATCATCATTTCCCTCAGCAATCTTGGGTTTAAGCTGGAAGAGAGGAGATTTAGACTAGAGATTAGGAAGACATTCTTTACAGTGAGGCTGGTGAGACACTGGAACGGGTTGCCCAGGGAGCTTGTAGATGTCCCTACCTGGAGGTATTCAAGGCCTGGTTGGATGAGGCCTTGAGCAGTTTGATCTAGTGGGAGTGTCCCTGCCCATGGCAGGAAGATTTGAACTAGATGATTTTAAAGGTCCCTTCCAGCCCAAGCCATTCTATGAATCTATGTACATTGCATATTGTATCTTAAAAAAGCAGCCAAACAAATCCCAAACAACAAAATACAAAACAGAACACCCCCGATCACAAAAGAAAAAAACCAGACATGTAATGTCTCAGAACAAGGAGGGTTCCTTTTTAGGTGGGCTTCATGATGGAGTTCTAAGTTAAATTAATCCAGTTTGCAAACAGTAATCAATCTTAACTTCTGCTTTCACTGTGTCACTTTCTAGCTTCAGAAAACAATCTGCAGAACAGACGTCTGAAACTTGACTATGAAGAAATCACACCATGCCTGAAAGAGGTCACTTTGATTTGGGAAAAAATGTTGAGTGCACCTGGAAGGTCAAAGACAAAAGTTGATGTGGAAAAAATACACTCTGCTGTTGGACAAGGTAAGCACAGTTTGTGATTCTGAGTTACTGAAATGCATATAAATTGTATTATAAAAGGGAGGGGGTGACATCTCTTAACCACTCCTTATAACCAGATTCTCACTAGAAGGGTTCCTCAGGTTGCTGACTGAAGATGTGACAATGTTCAGTGTCTTTGTGGTTATGGGAATGCAAGTCACAGTCCCTTACAGCAGTGCTGTGCTACTGGGTTACAGTGCTTGGTGTTCATCTCTGAAGAATATTGATTCACATAGGGGAGTTTTACAGTGCTTTGGTGTAGCAGAATTGCTACAATCTGATTTTATAAATTAAAAGATGTAATGAAATAAAAAAGCCTGGATAATGTCAAAGAAATTACTTAAAAAACAATAGTGAAGAAACTGTCTGCACTGTTACCTGGAAATTCTCTGTTCAGCCTGGGTGTAGTGTGGATGCAGACAGTACATGTGGATATCTCTGGAGAGCTGCCTATAGTCTAACATCAACAAGGCATTGTGCCTGCAAACATCACCTGGAGTCTTCCTTGAAGCTGCCAGGCTGAGCAGCCAACCCCTCTCTCCACTTTGGTAAAGTAATATAAGCTAAGGCAGGGTTTAAGTGTTAAAAAAAAAAATGGGGTATTGCTTGCATTCTGAGGCCTTCACTACAAGAGGAACCCTGAGGTGCTGGAGCAGGTCCAGGGAAGGGCAATGAAGCTAGTGAAGGGTCAGGAGAACAGGTCTGGTGAGAAGCAGCTGAGAGAACTGTGGTTGTTTAGTCTGGAGAAGAGGAGGCTGAGAAGAGACCTTCTCACTCTCTACAACTCCCTGAAAGAAGGTTAGAATGAGGTGGGGTTTTGTTTCTTCTCCCTGTAACAAGTGATAGGACAAGAGGAAATGGCCTCAAGTTGTACCAGGGGAGATTTAGGTTGGATGTTAGAAGAAACTTCTTGACTGAAAGGATTCTCAAAGACTGAAACAAGCTCTCCAGTGAGGTGGTTGAATCCCCATCCCTGGAGGTATTTAAAAGCCAGAGTTGTGGTGCTTTTGTAGAGATGTAGCACCAGAGTTAGAGTTAGGTGATGGTTGGACTCACTGGTCTTAAAGCCCTTTTCCTGTCCAGTATCATGGAATCCTAGAATGGTTTAGGTTGGAAGGGACATTGATTTCTTGTGTGGGTGATTTAATCTTGTGCTGAATAAACTGTGTGTATGTAACAATAAACTTGATTTTAGTTTCAATGTTTTGCATATAGATACAAATGAAAGCTACCTTTACCTCTGTGAAATGGTTAAATATCAGAGAATCACAGAACTGT
>WBNM01014491.1:13781-49243 GCA_013399055.1 Ramphastos sulfuratus | reverse complement strand
GGGCCCATTTTGCCCCAGCAGGATGAGTTTCAATCCATATCCTCTTAAAACAGGGAGGGAATGTCTTGTCTGTGAACCTCTTCATATCCCCACACCAGCCAGTAAAAAAGAAAAGAAACATAACCAAATTACAGGGGAAAATGCCAGAGATGTACAAAAGGTTAGGTCAAAAATATTACTGACATCAGAAAAAGAAAGATAGAATAAGAGAAATTAAATTGCTTTTGGAACATCTATCAAAAATATATATATTTTATTTTTTTTAAATTTTTTTAAAAGGCTTTATGGAATACCTTAAAAATGCTTCTTGCATCTCAAAATACTTCATTTTGGAAACTCACTGCTTATTGTACATTGGACAGGTATCTAATCATTCCAAGAGTGACAAGTCCAAAATGATAAAGAAGATTGTTGCTGTTATTATGATGATCTATTTTTGCTGCTTCTCACATTTTTATGTTTCATCATATAGTGATCAGACAGATGAGGCAGGCTACTATTGTAAATCACACAACTACAAAATACATTTTTTTCCCCCCTATGTCTTTTAAATTTTTCCATACAAGGTATAATGCTTCAAAAATGTTTAAAAAAAATAATTTATTACATTCCCATTGTCTGTTTTTAAAGCAATGAGCTTGGGAACAGAGTACAGTCTTCAAATGTGGATATGCAAAGTCAGGCATCAAAACTCAAGTGAAAAATACATCACTTCAATATGATTTGCAGTATGTGATCCAAAGACTATAGAAGTGCAGTCATTGTCATGGTAGACCTAAGCAGACCAAAATAGGCTTATACATGTCCTGGCTTGCCCAGACATGTTTTTCTGCTCTCCCTCCTTCTGTTTTGGGGAGAAGCAACCACGGGAAAGAGGACAAAGAACTTGGAGCCACTGAGTCTAAGGACTTCAGAGTCCTTAGACTCTAGCCTGCCCAGACTTGTTTGCATCCTGTGGTAAACAAGGTACGCATGCTCAGCTCAGGTATGCCTTGTGCAAGGCCTGTGTTCTGCCCTAAAAAGGGTAAAGCAAGCCTATGGCTTCACCTAATATGGTCAAGCTTGGCTAACTGCCATTCCGATTGGCTATTCTGTGTNTTATTACCCCTCCATAAGAGTCATAGCATCATAGAATTGTTTTGGTTGGAGAAGACCTCTAAGGTTACTGTGTCCAACAGTCAACCTACCCTCACCATGGCTATTAAACCATATTCCAGAGTACCATGTTGTGAGAGGCTGATTGCCCCTCCCATAATGTAATCAACAAAGATAAAGATTGCCTTTGTTAAAGATGGGCCCGGATTGCTGGCAAAGGGATGCAAACAGCACCTTTGTGGACTTAGGGGACTTGGCCCAGACATCTGCTCAAGAGCTCAGGAATGCTAAATAGAGTGTCTTGATGAAATTCCGAGATTTCAACCTGACTCGAACTCGATGCCCAGGACGCGATACTTCACACCAGCTACCCTGAAGAAAGGCTGCTGCATATTTGGGGTATGGACCGGTAAGCGGTGCAGGGAGGGGGCGAAGGCCCTGCCCAGTGCCACTGCTGGGCCTCTGAAGATGCATGAGAATACACAGGAAGATTTCCTGGGGAGCTGCACCTGGACAACTGCCTAAAAAACTGTATAAAAAGACATAAGCGACACCTGCAAAAGTGTGCGTCTACTACCCGAGCACCTCCACGGGCACTTCTACCGGACCACCACCACCGAAGGACCAGAGGAATCACTCTACAGAAGGACTGGGCTGGGCACATCTCTCTCTCCCACCCCCATAGGCAGCTGATGGTAATATAATCCCTGTTCTTTCCCTTCCCTGCTCTTAATCTTTTTCTTCATTGTTCCCTCTCCCTCTCTCCCCTCGGTTTTGTTCAACTTTATCCTTTAATAAATAGTTCTTGGTGATATTTGGTCTCGTTTGCACCTTAATTTCACAACACGGACATCTTAAAGAACCAGTCTTGCTCCTCTGGACAGAGATACTGTTCATCTCTGTTCTCCGGACCTTGACACATGTCCACATTTTTCTTGAGCACTTCCAGTGAAGGAGACTCTACCACCTCCCTGGACATCCTGTTCCAATGCCTGACCACTACTGTAGGAAAGATATTTTTCCTAATATCCAGCTAAACCTCCTTGTCACAACTTCAGGCCATTTCCTCTCATCCTATCACCTGATACTAGGGAGAAAAAGCCGACCTCCACCTGCTTCAGCTTCCTTTCAGAGAGTTGTAAAGAGCAATAAGGTCTCCTCTCAGCCTCCTCTTCTCCAGACTAAACAACCTCATTTTCCTCAGATATTTCTTGTAAGGTTTGTTCTCCAGAAAGGTTTTGTTACCTTTTGTGGACACACTCCACCAAGTCAGTGTTCTCCATCCTCTTTGCACAGCTGTCCTCTTAAAGTCTGAAATGTCAATCTCAGTATTTGCAGTCAGCTCATTAACACTTCACATGCTCTCCTTGTCTGCTGTGTTTTGAGGCTTTTTGTCCTAATGAACTGGTATTTTATTCTTCGATAGTGTTGAAGATTTTCTTCATCAATTTCTACAAATTTTCTCTCTCTCAAGTGAAGGCAACTGGCAGGCAATAAACACAGCTCAACTACTCAAGAGTGCATAAATCAGTTTTGGGGGATAGTATGAAGCCAGAGGAAATGTGGGTTTAGTACATTTATGATTAATTGATGTTGTTGCTTGCAATAAAATAATGGACTTAATTATACAGGTCTTTTCCAGCCCTATGTTCCTATGCCCTGAAGTTAGCATGTAAATGACTAGATTCACTGTGAAACCACAAAAATGCAGAAAGCTTATCCTACACCATCTATCAGGTTGATTCCTCCGTTAACTTCAGCATTATTTATCCCTTCTTCCTTTGCAAACATTATTCATCTGCTTTCATAGGGTAAACTACACTTATGATATTTACCTTGCCTTTGCAAATATGTAAGTAGCTCATGAAAAGCTCTGAATTCCCAGAATTTTCAGAGTAACTTATCTCAGAAAAAATAAGGACTGAATAGTCAAAATTCTATCTTGCCACCCTTCAGCTCGTGAGACCCCACCTAGAATACTGTGTCCAGTTCTGGTGCCCCCAACACAAGGGGACATGGAACTGCTGTAGAGGGTACAGAGGTGGGCTATGAAGGTGATCAGACCTGTTGGGTCTGTTCAGCCTGGGGAAGAGAAGGCTCCAGGAACACCTTAGAGCAACCTTTCACTACCTGAAAGGGGCCTACGAGAAAGCTGAGGAACTTTTTACAAGAGCTTGTAGTGATAGGATGAGGGCAATGGTTTTAAGCTCTAGACTAGATATTAGGAAAAAAATCTTTACCGTGAAGATAGTGAGACACCAGGTGTAGTGGGAGGTGGCCTTGCCCATGCCAGGATGATCTTTATGGTGCTTTCCGAGCCAAACAATTTTATGAATTTATGAATCTATGAAATTATAACAGTTTAAGAAAACAACTTCTCACAAGCTGATGTACCTGATGTTGGCACCATTATTGTAGAGTGGTTAAAAAAAAAAAAATCAATTGATCTTTGAAGCTTATATGTACATACATGGGCAGTCACAGAATCACAGAATGGTAGAGGTTGGAAGTGACCTCTGAATATTGAGTCCAACCTCCTTGCCAGAGTAGGATGACCCAAAGCAGATGACAAAAGAACACATGAAACTGTCCAGAGACTCCAATCAAAACATCTGCATAAAATAATGGGTTTCCTTAAACCTGGATATTACCACCTAAAGAGGGTTAAAAGAATTTTATTCTATAGAAGAAAAACAAAGAAGGGTAGAACAGATCATTACCTAATTCACTAAACTCATGAAAAAAAAAAAAAAAACAAAAAACCGCAAAACCAAAAACAAACCCAAAACAATTTTAAAAAATCAATTAGCAGATAATAGGACAGATTTTGACCACAGAAAGCACTTGTCTCTGTTACTTCCTCTCCTACAAAGCAAAACACAGCCCAAATGCCCACCTTCTGTATTTGCTCTTGGTCTGGTACAGCATTTTGAGAGTAGAGTACATGGACCAAAGGTCCATCCAGCTCAGCATCTTCTGCCCACCTGTAGGAACAGCAGAGCCCAGCAAGTAGTGCTGGAGCCCTGGAGCAGCCTGCCCAGAGAGTTTGTGGAATTTTCTTATCTGGAAAATTTCAAGACCCATCTGGATGTGTTCCTGTGTAGCCTGCTCTAGGTGATCCTGCTTTGGCAGAGGTGTTGGACTCAATCTTCAGAGGTTGCTCCCAACCCCTACCATTCTGTGATTCTATGATTTTGCAGCACTACTTTTCCCTTCTGTCCAGCAACCTTTAGCATAGGGACATCCTGGGCTGTCTAGGGTTTTGGCATTTCAAATCACTGAAAAAAAATTTCCTTCTTTAACTGATTTGGCCACTTTTGTGACCACGTAAAAAGTGACATCTCCTCCATACTGACCTTGGCAAAAGCAAAATGAAGCGATATTTGATTTATATGTTGTTTTGGGATTACTTTGGTTGGTTGATTTTTTGTTTGGTTTGGTTGGTTTTTGGGGGTTTTTTTGGCTTTTTGTTTGTTTGGTTTTTTTATTTAATAGTTTTGATTAGAATCACAGAATTAACCAGGTTGGAAAAGACCTCCAAGATCATCAAGTCCAACCTATCACCTAACTCTTCTAATTAACTAAACCATGGCAGTAAGTGCCTCATCCAGCCTCCTCTTAAGCACCTCCAGAGATGGTGACTCCACCACCTCCCTGGGCAGCCCATTCCAATGGCCAATCACTATTTCTGTGAAAAACTTCTTCCTAACATCCAGCATAAACCTGCCTTAGCACAGCTTGAGACTGTGTCCTCTTGTTCTGTCACTGGGTGCCTGGGAGAAGAGACCAACCCCCACCTGGCTACAGTCTCCTTTCAGGTAGTTGTAGAGAGCAATAAGGTCTGCCTTGAGTCTCCTTTTCTCCAGGCTGAAAAACTCCAGCTCCTTCAGCTGCTCCTCGTAAGACTTGTGCTCCAGCCCCCTCACCAGCCTTGTCGCCCTTCTCTGGACACTTTCAAGCACCTCAACATCTTTCTTAAACTGAGGGGTCCAGAACTGGACACAGTAAATGTTATTGACCATTTGATCTTGGTTCTTATCAAGTGTATTTTTGAGGTAGCTACAACAGCTGTCTATAGAGAATGAGAAAAACACTAAGACCAAAGTTTTCTTTTTGCCTGTAGCAAAATTTGATGCCTTCCTTAGTGAAATGCAGACTTACTCTAAGTGATTTTATTGTCATTTCTGAGAGAAGAACAGTTCTTAGGATACTAGTGCTCTTCAGTCCCTCTCACTCCTACTGGACAAAGAACAGACACAGAAGAAAACATGAAAAAGCTCTAATAGATGTTACTCAGAAGCACGTCCTTTATTTCTACGCATTTAGCAATAAGGCTTTAATATTTTGAACATTCATCAAGTTCTTTTCTGGAGACAAATCAGTCTTACCTCGGCTGCTTCAAGCAGAAACTGAAGAGGAGTTGGTTTTGTTACTGCCCTACGCTTACCATACCCTTTGCCTACAGAGAAAGCCAGCAAAAAACTCTACTGTTTTATGTNCAGCATCTTCTGCCCACCTGTAGGAACAGCAGAGCCCAGCAAGTAGTGCTGGAGCCCTGGAGCAGCCTGCCCAGAGAGTTTGTGGAATTTTCTTATCTGGAAAATTTCAAGACCCATCTGGATGTGTTCCTGTGTAGCCTGCTCTAGGTGATCCTGCTTTGGCAGAGGTGTTGGACTCAATCTTCAGAGGTCGCTCCCAACCCCTACCATTCTGTGATTCTATGATTTTGCAGCACTACTTTTCCCTTCTGTCCAGCAACCTTTAGCATAGGGACATCCTGGGCTGTCTAGGGTTTTGGCATTTCAAATCACTGAAAAAAAATTTCCTTCTTTAACTGATTTGGCCACTTTTGTGACCACGTAAAAAGTGACATCTCCTCCATACTGACCTTGGCAAAAGCAAAATGAAGCGATATTTGATTTATATGTTGTTTTGGGATTACTTTGGTTGGTTGATTTTTTGTTTGGTTTGGTTGGTTTTTGGGGTTTTTTTTGGCTTTTTGTTTGTTTGGTTTTTTTATTTAATAGTTTTGATTAGAATCACAGAATTAACCAGGTTGGAAAAGACCTCCAAGATCATCAAGTCCAACCTATCACCTAACTCTTCTAATTAACTAAACCATGGCAGTAAGTGCCTCATCCAGCCTCCTCTTAAGCACCTCCAGAGATGGTGACTCCACCACCTCCCTGGGCAGCCCATTCCAATGGCCAATCACTATTTCTGTGAAAAACTTCTTCCTAACATCCTGCATAAACCTGCCTTAGCACAGCTTGAGACTGTGTCCTCTTGTTCTGTCACTGGGTGCCTGGGAGAAGAGACCAACCCCCACCTGTCTACAGTCTCCTTTCAGGTAGTTGTAGAGAGCAATAAGGTCTGCCTTGAGTCTCCTTTTCTCCAGGCTGAAAAACTCCAGCTCCTTCAGCTGCTCCTCGTAAGACTTGTGCTCCAGCCCCCTCACCAGCCTTGTCGCCCTTCTCTGGACACTTTCAAGCACCTCAACATCTTTCTTAAACTGAGGGGCCCAGAACTGGACACAGTAAATGTTATTGACCATTTGATCTTGGTTCTTATCAAGTGTATTTTTGAGGTAGCTACAACAGCTGTCTATAGAGAATGAGAAAAACACTAAGACCAAAGTTTTCTTTTTGCCTGTAGCAAAATTTGATGCCTTCCTTAGTGAAATGCAGACTTACTCTAAGTGATTTTATTGTCATTTCTGAGAGAAGAACAGTTCTTAGGATACTAGTGCTCTTCAGTCCCTCTCACTCCTACTGGACAAAGAACAGACACAGAAGAAAACATGAAAAAGCTCTAATAGATGTTACTCAGAAGCACGTCCTTTATTTCTACGCATTTAGCAATAAGGCTTTAATATTTTGAACATTCATCAAGTTCTTTTCTGGAGACAAATCAGTCTTACCTCGGCTGCTTCAAGCAGAAACTGAAGAGGAGTTGGTTTTGTTACTGCCCTACGCTTACCATACCCTTTGCCTACAGAGAAAGCCAGCAAAAAACTCTACTGTTTTATGTCAGCCTCACAGCTCATTTTCAGTAAGGGAGTGGAGTCACAACAGCAGATAGAATCCCATGCTACTCACCAGATTTAAAAGAGGATATCCTTCAGTGTAACTTGATGTAGCATGAAGTGATGGTTCATATGTAGCTGTGGTAACTGTTTTTTCCCCTTCACTATGCCTTTTACCCCATCATTTAACTTAGTTACCCTATCAGATCACTGGAGTCACTTTGGATTTGTCTTTAAATACCTTGTGCCTGGTAAGGAAACAGGATGTTCAATCAACACCATCAGGGTGAGTGAGGTGGTTCTCCCTCTCTACTCTGCTCCCATGAGACTCCATCTGGAGTACTGTGTCCAGTTCTGATGACCACAGCACAAGATGGACATGGAACTGCTGAAAAGTATCCAGAGGAGGGCCATGAAGATGACCAAAGTGCTGAAACATCTGCCCTATAGGAACAGGCTGAAAGAGCTGGGGCTTTTCAGCCTGGAAAAGAGAAGGCTCTGGGGAGACCTGGGACTACAGGAAAGGTGGACAATTTGTAAGGGATGTAGTGATAGGAAGAGGGGAAAAGGAGTAAAGCTGGAAGAAATTCCTTATGGTGAGGGTGGTGAGACATTGGAACAAGTTGCCCACAGACACTGTAGATGTCCCTCCCTGGAGGTGTTCAAGGCCAGGTTATGGGGTCTTAAGCAACCTCATCTAGTGAAATGTATCCCTGACTCTACCAGGGTGGATTGAAACTAAATGATCTTTAAGGTCACTTTCAAACAAATCATTTTGAGTCTGTCCTCTTTGATCACCCAAATAAAGCAGTTAAATAGAACTAGAAGCAACCAGAGAGGAAGACTATGCTGAACTGAAGTATGATTTCCCTTCTGAAGGCATTCATCACTCCCTTTCCCTTTACTTAACAGAAGGCATGTCATCTGGAATCCTGCTAAATTGTGTCTGGGAAAAAAAACAAATAAAAGGAGAAGAGATGTGCAAGTGCTTCTGCCAGCATTTGGACCACTGCCAGCCTAGCAAGCACAGGTTTGCAATGGCTTACTATGCTCTGCCTGGGCATTTGATGAAAACTGAAGAATCTCAGAACACAGGCTTTTAGGTGTGAATGGTGTCTGCTGAATCATAATGCAAAGCTGCACTGACATTTGGAGTGGAAAAAACCCAGAATTTCTTAGAATTTGTTTTCCTCTTCCTTCCTCTCCTCAACTGCAAACTTTTGATGACCCATTAATATTCCCTTCCTTGAAAAATTACATACGTGAGAAACTGTCTACATGTAGTTTATAGAGCAGACAGACTTGACTATTTTACTTTTAAAAGAAAGCAATAAAATAATAATGTTCTTGCTGAATTGGAGAGGTATAGAGAAAAGTTGTATTTAAAAGTGTGCAGGAAAGGATACGACATACACAAATCCTTAACACCTAATACAGATACAGGATAAATGAAAATTCCCCCAAAACCTTCCCCCCCAAACAAGCTAAACCACCAAAATCTCCGTGCTCATTTTCTCCTCCCCACCATTCTCTCCTCCCTACCATTGTCTCTCATCAGGCCCAAGCAGGAAATTCGCTGTGGCCTTGAAGGGCACAGGCAGGTTTACTCGCACATAGTTACCCAGATAACAGTCCCTCCAGAGATCTGAAAGGAAGGAAATAAAAAAGAGAGATTTGACTGTGTTGCTCATTTATAAAGTTTTAGCAGGATTATGGGATTGAATAACAAAAATTACAATTTCTAGGCACAACCAGGTCTGTCCCCTAGGACGGGACTCAGGTTTTGTGGTCTTCTTAAGGGAACCTGGCACCCCTCAAACTACCACAAAAAGACAAATATTCTATATTCTCTTTTTTTCATAACAACTACTCTCTTGCTTTGGGAAAAAAAAAATCCAATCTGGAAGACAGTTATTCTCATTATTTTTTTTTAATTTTGTGTTAAAATACGTAGACAAATTATCATCTGAATTACACCTACCATGTCTGAGGAATTTCTAAAAACCTCACAGATGTAAATGTTTTTCTTCCTTTTCAGATGTTATAAATAGCTGAGACGAGAGAATTATTTGCTATTTCTAGCATAAAGGCTTTCAGAACTGATGTCAGACAGAAAGAACTGCAAACCAGCCACAGACAAAACATACTGCAGCTAGCAACTGCCTTGGGAAACTGATAATACAAGACTTTCCACTTCAGTGTCCCTCAGGTTTGAACCTGCCCTGGGTATGGGATACACTTCAATGAAGCAGAACAGTTGCAACACATCTCAACAGAGAAGAAAAGAAGATAGGAAATAAAACAGTTGATTTACAGAGAACTAACAACTACAAAACCTGCAGAGCTGGACAGCATCGCTGGCAGAGTTTAAATGTTTCGTACAAAGAATTTAAAGAAGAGGAGGCTGAGGGACAACTTCATTGTTCTCTACAGCTCTCTGAAAGGAGACTGGAGTGAGGTGGTGTTCTTCTTCCTAGTATCAGATGATAGAATGACAGGGAATGGCCTGGAATTGTGTCAGAGAAGGTTTAGGTTGCATATTAAGAAAAAAATAATTTCTTGCAAGAGTGATCAGGCATTGGAATGGGCTGCCCAGGAAAGTGGTGGAGTCATCATCCCTGGAGGTGTGCAAGAAACATGAGGACATGGCACTTTGGGACATGGTTTAGTGGCCATGGTGGTGTTAGGTTGAAGATTGAACTCAATGATCTTAAAAGTCTCTTCCAGTTGAAACAGTTCTAAGTCTAGAATTTTCTGGAGAGTAAGCCAGTATTTTGAAATGCATGTATGAAAAGGCAAATTGAGCTGTCCAGTTTATGTTGCAGGTGAGATCCTACCAGGAAATGGCCTCAAGGTGCACCAGGAGAGGTTTAGATTGGATATTAGAAGAAACTTATTCTCCGAAAGGGTTTTCAACACTGAAATAGGCTCCAGAGGGAAGTGATCGAATCCCTATTCCTGTAGGTGTTTAAAAGACAAAGAGATGTGGTGCTGAGGGACGTAGTTTAGCATCACACTTGGTAGAGTTAGATAATAGTTAGGATCAACGATATTAAAGCTTTTTTTCAACCAAAATGATTCTATAATTTAAATAAGTATTTGTTTGCAAACCAAAGTGTCTTTCACTGAAAAGAACTATGGGTGTACACTTGAGGGAAGCCTATGTTTAAGGAGTGAGTTGGTAGGGCAAGGCAACAGGAGGGAAATGTATTCAGGTAAGAATGGACTTGAGCTGCACCAAGGAAGGATTAGGCTGGACATTATTTATATATATATACACATATATATATACATTTTTTTTTTCCCCCCCCACTAAAAGGGATATCAGGCATTGGAACATGCTGCCCAGGGAGGTGGTAGAGTTACCATCCATGGAGGTATTTAAAAGAGGTGTGGATGTGGCACTTAGAGACATGGCAGTGGCTCAGCAGTAGTGGTGGGACTGTGAGCTCTAGGCAAGCAGTTGGGCTTGATCTTAAAGGTTTCTTCTAACTTCAGCAGCTCTATGATTCCGTAATATTTACCACCTGGAACCCAGATACACCTTAGAGACAAAGTTTACTGACTACACTATCTGTTTAGGAACATGAGAAGGCAGAATCAGCCTTGGTCCTACCAAATATTAGGCATCTGTCATTTGCTGTCCCTTTTGGGGCAGCATATTTTTAAGACAGAACATGAGGGTGCCAAACTTCACCCTATCCCCACTGTCCTTCACTCTTCCTTATATTAGTCAGTTAATGACAAAAATGGCATAGCTTAATACATTTGTATTATTTACCTTTAAAAGTATATTCCTATTCTTCTCTGAAAATAAGAAAAATCCACACTCAGACTTCAACAAGCTTCCTTTAAGCTTTGAGAGAATACTGCCAAAGGTTATGTTATCTCTAGCATACTTTCTCCATGAAACAGCAAGTGGATATTGATTAAACTCAATACATGTTGCAGCTCACCCCAAGGAAACAAGTCTTACACAGAACTGTTGTACAGCTATAGCTAGTCCTGCTAATATAATAAGAGAAGCTCATTTATTCTTTGTGAAACAAGCACAAATGCACACCAGGATATTTTCACACTTATCTTCCACCAGGTTCTATGTGGTTGGAGTTGAAATGAGAATGTGATGACCTCCATACAGCCTTGTTGTACCGTGGGCATTGGTGAACAAAGGAATTTAAACTTAAATAGCCTAACAAATTTAAACTTACACTCTACAGGCAGTCATTAGTTCAAAACTATGGGAGAAATTGCTAGATACTTTCTACACAAAGTTACTTAATCCTTTCATAGAGTACCTCAAGAACAAAGATTTGAGTCCTGTTCAAGCCCAGCCTGTCAGATTTCCTAGGCTTTTATGATATTACCTAGATTTGCTCATACTTCACATTAGTGATTTCTTCCTAGGAACACACAAATTTGAAGATAATATTCCCCAGCATCAGCAGTAAGTCTAATTACCCAATTCTGACGTGAACTGCAAGACAACAAAATTCAGGGTTCTTGTTATCTCAGTTGAAAAATACAAAAACCGAAACACTAAAAGTCCTGCAGAAGTCCCTGTCACACAGTCCCCTTTCCTGAGCAATCTCTGTTTTCGACACAGAGGACCTGGAATAGGTTCAGATTCTGGACTCCACAGCACGCGGTTGCCCATGCCCATTCAGCCACATTTTTGGCTAGCAGCTCCTTCCTGGGTCTGTTTCTATGGCATTTCCTCACCCTCCCACCTGCATCTCTGCTCTCAACATTAAATGAAAACCTTTGTTTGGGGTTTCGACAGACTTGGGCATTTTGATGGAGCTGTCATTTTTTTTTTTTTCTAATGCAGGGACAATAAACACTACACTCATCAGTTTTAAGCAAAGATTAAGCTTCATCTAAGACAATAGCATTAATGTTTACACTTAGTTGCACATAAATTAAAGAAAAATTCCTTTCACCACATCCTGCCTTTTCATAATGATGTTTCTGGTTTGTAGCTGTGCATTATTCTCTGTTTCTATACCAGATGAATCCTTCAACACTCTGATTTTCACCATAATTTAGACCCCTAATGGAAAACTGAATGAATAAAGCACCCTGATGGCAAGACACTTTGATGCTTTACTAATAAACACAATATAATAAATTATAAAAGTAACCTGTAATGTGTCCAGAAAAGAAAATGCTTCAGAATATTACTGAATAAATTAATACACACCTACTGAATTGAGTACAGTGTGAACTATCCAACTGTTTGAACATAAGAGCCCTTCTAGTAGCATTTCATGCATTGAAGAAAAATGCAGCCATCTCACAGAATCACAGAATATACTTGATTGGAAGAGACCTCGAAGATTGTTCAGTCCAACCCTCCACTCAGCACCTCAGTGAAGAGCTAATTAGCTTCTTTGGTCTCTGTAACTCTAAAATACAATAGTTAGTATCTGAAACTAACAGAAGGAAGAGGTTTGTCTAGACTGATTGGAAAGCTTCTTCTCAGCTGTCAGTGTTCAACACTGTCATAGGAAACTGGAAAGGCTCTTTCTCTCCATCCTTGTCTCCTGTGGGCAGAGAGCCTGTGCTTCACAGTATGCTTCTTATGCAGAGGAAGAGACTCTACAGTTTCTCTGAGCAGCCTGGTCCAATGCTCCATCACACTTCACAGCAAAGAATTTTCTCCCCATGTTGAAGTGGAATTTCTTGTGTGTCAGTTTGTATCCACTACTCCTTGTGCTATTACAGGACACCAGTGAAAAGAGACTGGCCCTGTTGTCTTGACATCCACCTTTCAGATATTTATAAACATTAACAAACATGCCCTCTCAGCCTTCTCTTCTCCAGGCTAAACAGCCCAAGGTCTCTCGGCCTTTCCTCATCAGGCAGATGTTCCAGTCCCTTAATCATCCTTGTAGTCTCCATTTAGACTCTCTCTAGTATATCCCTGTCCCTTTTGAACTGGGGAGCCCAGAATATGTCCCAGAATCTGCCACTGCAGAGTGGAAATTCCTCTACTGTCTTCACAAGAGTATTATTCCACTGAATGGGTTTGTTTAATCCCTTCTTTTATTCTCCAACTAGTTTTGAGGTTGGAGAATGAGCTCTGGAATAACTTCCCTAGAGACAATGGCTGACCCTCATAATCTGACAATCATTTGCTGAAATTAAATTTAGGGAAAAATATTTCTGTACAATTCTGGCCGAAAAAAAAAAAAAAAAAAGAAAAAAAAGAAAAAAAAAAATCAAACTCATTAAATATAAACACTCCAAACCAAATTGAGAAAGCGGCCAAAGAACAATTGCATCACCTTGGTTTATAGCAAGGACTTCACCAGAAAACAACACAGCTGCAATAAAATTCTGATTCCTAACACCAGAAACATTTTAAAAAAGAAAAACAAAACCCAATATTATTCCTAGATATATTCTTTCTGAAAGAAAGCACTGTGCTGTTTCTCCTTTCATTTCATGGAAAATGGATGTCATTATCTGCAGGCAAGTCCCCACCGCTCTAACTGGACCCAATGGAATTGAGAAGGTTCATTGAGTGGAGCAGCAAGACAGAGGTCATCAAAGCAGCATCACATTACTCTCCCTTGACATCTGATGGACTCATGACAGCAGTTTGGATGCTAAATAACATGAATATTCATCAGTATGGTTTTAAAATGACATTGTGACTTTGGAATGACACTTCTCCTGTGCCCTTGTTGTATCTCAGTGACAATGTGGGGAAGATGCAATGTCAAAACTCTGACTTTGACATGAGTGTCACCTGCTTCGCTTCACTCCTTTTTTTCTTTTTCCTTTCTTTTTCTTTTTATTATTACCACTTATTTTTAATCAAACACTGCAGCTGGAAGAAGCCTTAAGCAAGAGGGCTGGAGAGTGAAGAAACATATTAGCCCATTTGTGAAAGAAATCAATAGAATGCTGTTAACTCAAGACATTTTCCAAAAAAAGCTGTGGCCTGTCTGTGCGCAGCTCCAATCCAATAATGAAACCACTGGTGTCTACAAGGAAAACATTTGCACCAAAAGTTTCTGTCCTCTGGAGAAATCCCATTTCAATTCAGAGCTAGACAGGACAAAAACAGTCTCTGTCTTGAGCTCTCAGAAGCAAAACATCCTTACACAGGCCAGAGGGGATCCATTTCAGCTACTCTTGCAGACACTCTAGGAGAACACCTCGATTTGGCCTGGATTTTTTTACTTGAATAAATATTATGTCATTAAAAATTAAGACTCAAATTGCAGTGTGTCTATCAAATTAGGCTGCAAAGAGGATAGAGGGTTGGGAGCAACTCTCCTATGAGGACAGACTGAAAGAATTTGGGCTGTTCAGCCTGGAGTAGAGAATTTTCCAGGGAGACCTTATAACTGCATTTCAGTATCTGAAGGGGACATGCAGGAGAGCAGGGGAAGGACTGTTTAAAAGGGCTTGTAGCAATGGGATGAGGGGCAACGATTTGAAGCTGGAGCAGGGTACATTTAAGTTGGATGTTAGAAGGAAGTTCTTCACAATGACAGCAGTTATATACTAGAACAGGTTGCCCAGTGAAGCGGTTGGGGCCTCATCCCCAAAGACATTCAAGGTCAAACTTGATGTGGCCCTGGGTAGCTTGATCTATTTGGAGATATCCCTGCTCACTGCAGGAGGGTTGGACAAGATGACCTTTGTGTGTCCCTTCCTGCAATCTGTCAATCTTCCGTACTGAATTCAGAACATCCTCTGAAAAATCAGGCTGTCAGGGGAGATCCACTTGTTTTCCTGCTCCAAAGTAAAACTTTTTAAAAGGGACAAATAAAACACACTCATTATAGCTTCTCTGGCTCCAACATCTTCCAACAAAGAAATATCTGAGAGTTATACTGATATAAAAGACAAAAGTAGACCTTCCTCCTACCAGGCCTCTCTGCCCTTTACCCAGTACAAATGCTGTATTCTTTCACTGAATCACTGTGATTGTAAAAGACCTTCAAGATCATCAAGTCCAACCATTATCTAATTCTATTAGGGCCACTACTACACCATATCTAGATGACTTTTAAATACATCCAGGCATGTCTATTCCACCACTTCCCTGGATAGCCCATTCCAGATTTTGAGAACCCTTTGGGTAGAGAAGTTCTTCCTAATGTCCAACGTAAACCTCCCCTGGCATAACTTGAGACCATTTTCTCTTGTACCATCAGCTGTGACTTCTGAGAAGAGACCAAAAGCCACTTCTCTGCAGCCTCCTTTCAGAGAGTTGTAGAGAGTTCCCCTCTGCCTCCTCTTCCCCAGACTAAACAACCCCAGTTCTTTTAGCCGCTCCTCTTAAGACTTGTTCTCCAGACCATTTGTCAGCTTTGTTGCCCATCTAACTACTAGCCCACCTATAAATTGGACCAGAATCCTCTACCATGCATTACCCTTCAAGCAAAAAATACTATACTAGATCATACTTTAAGTAGGTTTACATCACTTACAGTTTGGGATTTACCCCCAAAGGTAAACTACCACACTACTCAGAATTACAAAGTAGGCAACATGTAAAAGGTACTAAACACATACAAACACATATGTACATTTACAACTAGACAAAAATCCACCAACTTCCCCAGAACAAAACTCAGGGACTCCCCTGTAGATACCCAGAGTCCTCTGGACAGAAGCCCAGAAGGCTGTAGCCAGCTAAGACAATATTATCTCTTTTCTGCTCCACATCTTACCAATAGCCTAAACAAATGGTTGGCACAGAGCAGACAATGCCAGAAGGAAGAGAAACAGCGGGAAAAGCAGGCAAGCAAGAGGAAGAAAGAGCATTCTGAACCTCAGATTATATAGGAAAATAATAATCCAATGAAATGAGATAAATTTATCTTTTATGTTCTGTTCATTTCCCTTCAGAATGTACTTTCAAATTCTCTCCAAAATGTTATTTAAAGTTTAGAATGAAGACACTACTTTAAAACTGTAACAGAAGCTGATCCCATTTCTATACCACAGACATGCTTTAATCACTGCAGGGTTCTTTATGCTAACTGCCTCTGAGGACATAAGACTGAGCTTTGTGGCTCTCCTATGGACAGCTCCCACCTCAATGTCCCTTACACTGTGGAGCCCAAAACTGAATGCAGTACTCAGGATGCAGCCTCACCAGTGCTGAGTACAAAGGGACAATCACTTTTATAGACTGCTGGCAACACAGTACAAACCAGGATGCTGCTGGTCTTCTTGGCCAGCTGGGCACAGTACTGGCTCATGTTCAGCCAGCTGTCAACCAGCACCCCCAGGTCCTTTTCTGCCAGGCAGCTTTCCTGCCACTCTGCACCAAGCCTGGAGTGTTCATGGGGTTGTCGTGACCCAGCTGCAGGACCTGGCACTTGACTTTCTTAAAACCCATATGATCAACTTCATCATATCCATCCAGGAGCCCAACCAGGTCCCTCTGTAGGAAGCTTCCTATCCCTCAGTGTTTGCACAAGGCTGCTGTAGAGAACAGTATCAAAAAGCTTTACTAAAGTTCACGTAAAGCACATCCACTGACTTCTTTTAGGTGGTTATGTTTACCCCTCCAGCTAGCTTCCTCTTGTCACCTCTATCATTTCTCCTGTTTCCACCCAGCAGCTCTCTACTCCCCTAAAACGAGCCAAAAGCCCAACTGAACACCACACAGCATTGTTTCACCTCACGATTCTGCTTCCTCTGGCTTCGGTCCAGCCGCAAGCACCGAAAGTGGAGACAAGTAAAACTAGTGGCCCGTACGGGGATCGAACCCGCGACCTTGGCGTTATTAGCACCACGCTCTAACCAACTGAGCTAACCGGCCAGCTGTAGTAAGTTGTTTTGCAAGAGGGCTGGTTGATCCTGCTGATCCAACCCGCTGCATTCCTGATTTATTTCCTTGCAGAAGATCAGAGGGCCCTGCATGACGGGGTCTTTCTGGTGCCTGGGATGAGCAGAGCCTCCAGCCTGTGACAGGGACATAAGCACAACACTTTTCTCTCCAGCCAGGCCAGTTCTGAACTACATCAGGGTAGATTTGCATTGGACATTAGGAACAAGATCCTTGCTATCAGGGCAGTGAGACACTGGAATGAGGGTTGCCCAAAGAAATTGTGGATGCCTTATCTCTGAAACTGCTCAAGACCAGGCTGGGTGAGGCTTTGAGCAGCCTGTCTAGTAGAAGGTGTCCTTATCCATGGCAGGAGGGTTGAAACTAGATGATCTTTAAGGTCCCTTACAACTCAAGGCATTCTATGATTCTATAACAGGGAGACAACAGAACAGGCTGTAGAATGAGACCACATAGGCTCCCTTCTCCTTGTTTCTCCAAACACCTGGATCAAGCCCTGGGCATCCTCCAAGATCTGTCTTCATAGCAGATGGTGCTCTAAGCAGGGAGTTTGGGCAAGACACCTCCCATGATCTCTTCCTGCCTGAATTATCCCACATCCTGAGCAAATCTCAGCACAGCCTGCAGCAGAAGTAAGCCTCAATGATTAAATTGTGCCACGGGAGGTTTAGATTTAATATTGGGAAAAAATTATTTCCTGCAACAGTTGTCAGGTATTGTAACAGGCTGCTCAGGGAGATGGTTGAGTCACCATCCCTGGACATGTTCAAGAAACATATGGTCATGTCACTTCGGGGCATGGCTTAATGGCCATGGTGGTGTCAGGGTGACAGTTGAACTCAATGGCCTTTTCCAGCTGAAGCAATTCTATCTTGAAGATCTTTTCCAGCCTAAATGATTCTGTGATTCTAAGAGCAGAACCACAGTCTGTCCTCTGGTGAACCAGGGACCAGTATCTACTGAAATTCACACAGCAATCAAATTCAATAAACCTCAGACTGGAAGCACTTACCTTCTCTGGAAAGATACAGCAACACAGGGAAGAGCTATTCACAATTCTTTTTGTTGTTTGTTTTTGGGTTTGTTTTTGTTTTTTAATCCTTATTTTTGGCGTATATAGGCAAGGGTTTCTGTTCTACAGTGTTAATTTGACTGTCTTAGACTGGAACAATAATTTTTAAAAAATGAAATATCAAGATTTTGGAGTACTTGATCTACTTCAAAGAGCTCATTATAAGAGGAAAAGACCAAGGAATATCTCTATATCAGCTTAGGATGAGGAAAGACTGACTCAGGATCGCTGGGCTGACAGTAACACTTTTTTGTGGTCTATATTCCTTGGACTTTCCATCTGGATGCCATCCTGTGCAATTTGCTTTAGATGAACCTGTTCTGGCAGGGGTGTTGATCTCCAGAGATTCCTTCCAATCTTTATGCAGTTCTATAATACTCATCCTTGTGGTCACAAACTTCACTTTATTTCACTCACATCATCAGTTCACCTTTATTGCTGTTGGCCCATCTGGTACCAATACCTTCATCAAAGATTCACCCACTTCCCCCAAACCAGATTTTGCCCAGCTTTGTCAAAATCCTCCATCCCTAAGAGGATGATCAGATCTGAAAATTTCATTCACTGATTAGATCATTTTCACCTCATTCCTCTTCAGCTGCCCTAGTCCTCACATCCGCCTGCTATTCCTGCCATCCTTTAACAAGCAGTCTGAAGAGCATTCTCTGTCTCATCATTGTCATCAGGAATCAGAACCCCTTTACCTTCAAGGACTTTGACTGAAAGTCATGCTAACATCTTAGCAAGAGTCTGCAGTTACCTACCCCATAATAAGTTACTGATTAAGTGGTCCTGCTCTATGGAATGTGGGACAGATGCAGGCCTCCATGAGAAGAAAGCAGCCTGGTACCAATAATCCATACCTGCCATCTATGATGGACGGTTCCACTGTTTAACGCCTTGCCTCTGAACCAAAGAATGGAACTGCTGTCATAAGAGACTGGTGTTGTTAAGAAAACCATGAACTTGAGTAAAACTTGCTCATTATAATATCATTATATTACCAAAACACACCTTCTGGCTTCAGGCTACCTGCCTCCAAGGTCAGAACACGCCTTGGGCATGCCTCCTTAGACCCAGACCACACCTTGGTCACTCCTCCTTGAGCACGTGTGTAAGACTCACTGGTGAAGGTCATGAGGGATGGAGAGAGGCAGAGTTCAGTCATTGGCAGGTGTGAAGTCAGATTCTCTTTGGCTTGCTCTCCTCTTTCTCAAAAACAACTACAGAAGAGGTCTTTTCCAGCAACAAGAAGAAAGAAGGCTACAACAAGAACAAGAAAAGAACAGAAGGACCAGCAGGACTGGAATCTGGGACCCTTGCATTGTTGGTAGCTATAGACCTCTTCCCCTTTCCCACTTTACTTTACTTTTCCCCTTGCTGCTCTGGCCCCTGCCAGATGATCTTTTGAGGTCCCTTCCAGCCCCTGAAATTCTATGATTGATTCTATGATTCCTCCTCTCACCCTTCTCTACCTCTTATGGCCAAACAATAAAGTTTTACTGCTGATTGAAGTAAACCCACTCAGTGTGAGTAACCTGTGTTTTGCACTGAGATCATACTAACAAACCACCGCAAGTCCACTGCTCAGATTGTGACACATGCTCCTCAGCACTGTTAGTTCATGCTCAGTCACCTCTCCATCTTCATTGCTTCACCCTTCTCTCAGTAACTCCAACTACCATTGCCTTTTTCAATAGCAGGCTTTTCTAGGAAGCTGAGAATTTTCCTGCTATATTGTATACTACTTAGAGGAGAAAACTAGTTGGGTTATGACAGTAGTATCATTTCTTTAGATCTTACATGAAGCTTTTTTTTAGAGAAAAGAGGTGGACTCCCAGACAAAAGGCAGCCATCTTTCAAATGCTTGACTGTCTGTTGCTTTGTTATGGATTATTAGATCTAGAAAGAGTGTTGAACTAGTGAAGAAGAGAAATCTAAGTGTGAAGAAGGACAAATCATGACCCTGGTTTGGTGTTTAGATTCTTCATTTCCTGTTGTGAATATGAAACAGGAATTTTGCTGCATGGTCACAACTCATACCTGTAAACTGAAGAGCCATCATGCTATTGAGCAAGTTCAAATGGATGTTTGTGGCAAGCCTGAAGCACGCCTCATGCCTGGAGGCATTCAAAGTCAGGTTTGATGGGGCTCTGAGCAACCTGATCTAGTTGATGTCCCTGCTGACTGCAGGCTGTTCGACAAGATGGCCTCTGGAGGTCCCGTCCAACTCAGTGCATTTTTGAATCTATGAACCATTATCATACCTGAACCCCACTGCTCAATACTTCAACTTGCTGCCTGTTTACATCACCAGCTTTTATCCACCTTTGACATCTTTCTCTTCACTTTAACAGAAAGGCAGCTGTCAGTTTTATATATAACAACTGATAAGAAGCCCCAGGTTACAGCACACGTGTAGCAGTATAGAATCGTAGAATGGTAAGGTTGGAAGGGACCCCAAAGATCATCTAGTTCCAACCCCTTGCCATGGGCAGGGACACCTCCCACTAGAATAGGTCACTCAAGGCCTCACCCAACCTGACCTTGAACACCTCCAGGGAGGGAGCAGCCACAACCTCCCTGGGCAACCTGTTCCAGTGTCTCACCACCCTCACTGGAAAGAACTTCCTCCTAACGTCTAGTCTAAATCTCCCTTCTGTCAGTTTAAACCCATTGTCCCTCGTCCTGTCATTACAAGACCTTGTAAATAGTCCCTCCCCAGCCTTCCTGTAGGCCCCCTTCAGATACTGAAAGGCTACTATAAGGTCCCTTCAAAGTCTTCTCTTCTCCAGGCTGAAAAGCCCCAACTCTTGTAGCCTGTTCTCATCGGAGAGCTGCTCCAACCCTCTGATCATCTTCGTTGCCCTGCTCTGGACCCACTCCAAAAGAAGACAGGCTTTGCTATCCAAGTGCTAACTGCTGCCGAAGACTCCCACAGACCATATGTCCTCTCTTTCATTCTTGAGGATCTTCTTTCAATGCAGGAAATTTTCCTGCAGGCTGTCTGGGCCTCTCAACCAAGCAGGGAAAGGAGAAGGGGTGAGATGGGAAAGAGGGAGCCTCCAGACTGTCACTTCTCTTTCCCTTTTTCTACTTGATGTCCATGAGCCAGCAACCAGCCAACTGCCAGGAAGCACATTTGTTCTGAGATCTTGCTAAGCAGCCATATTTTCTGGGAAATGTCACCCTGTGTTAGGCTGAACTCACTCAAACATTCAACACCAAGGCCACAACTGGAATCTTAAGACAAAGCTGAAAAGTGAAAGGACAGGAAGGAAAAATGCTTCCTAACAAATTGCAGCATCAGCATGTGCCTGTGTATGGAGTCTGGGTGGTCTCCAGGCGATAGACAGAGCACAAGTGACAGGTATGATAACTGCAGACCTTCATTTGTGTGTCTGGAACACAGACTCTTGGTCTGTTTTTTGGTAAGAAACAATTGGCTTGGTTGGTTGGTTGGTTGTTTTTTCTTCCACTAAACAGACAGGAATAGAGCAGGTATGAGGATTAATCATCTTCCTGGCTCGTTTGTCCAGAATATCAGCAGAAGTAGCTCAAAGCAGTAATATACTGCCTCCTAATTCACAGCTGTCCACCACTCTTTAGTAATCAAATCTGCTCCAATTATGCAATGTTAGAATGGAAAAACTTTATGCCCTTTGGCAATTTCTTTCCACTGGTATAATGTCACTCTCCCTCCTCAAATGAACAACAGAGAAGAAATATAGTGAAGGGCTTGTGGGTCAACATAGGACAGGGAGAGATCACTCTGCAATTACTGTCACAGACAAACCAGGCTTGACTTGTGGAAATCATCTTAATTTATTACCAATCAAATCAGATTAGGATAATGAGAAATAAAACTAAATGTTAAAAATGTCTTCCCCCCTGTCCCTCCCCCTTCTTCCTGGGCTTAACTTTGCACTTGGGTTCTCTCTCTCCTCCTTTGTCAGAAGCACAAGGGGACAGAAAATGGGAGTTGTGGTCAGTTCATCCCTTGTTGGTTCTGCTGCTCCTTCCTCTTCAGGGGGAGGACTGCTCACACTCTTTCCTTGTGAACATAAAATGTTCCATCTAAACGCAAAGAGAAACTAACTTAAGAATGGTGGAGCACTGGAACAGACTGCCCAGAGAGGTGGTGAAGCCTCCATCTCTGGAGTCATTCAAAACTCACCTGGACACATTTATGTGTGACTTTCTTCAGGCGAACCTGTTAAGGCAAAGGTTTTGGAGTCGATCTCCAGAGGTCCCTTTCCAACCCTACCATACTGTGATACTGTATTCCAGCATAGGATCCCACTCAGAGACACAGTTCTCCACAAACTGCTCCAGTGTGGGTCCCTGCTAGAGTCTCAATTCCTGCAAGCAAACCTGCCCCAGTGTGGGCTTCCCATAGGGCCACAACCATCAGGCATCCACCTGCTCTGACGTGGGGTGCTCTGTGGACTGTAGGTGGACATCTGCTCTAGCATTAAACTCCATGGGCTGCTGGGAGACAACCTGCCTCACCAGGGTCTTCACCACAGGCTGCAGGGTATCTGCTCCAGCACCTGGAGCACCTCCTGCCCCTCCTTCTTCACTGACCCTGGTATCTGCAGAGTTGCTATTCTCACTCCTTTCTCCCAGCTGCAGTTTCTGTTGCACAGCATGTCTTTTTCCTCCCTCCTCATGTATGTTGTCAGAGAGACACTACCATCATTATTGATTGTCTTGTCCTTGGCCAGTGGCTGCAGTCCCAACAGATATGCTTCAGTATGTTGTCTACAAAAGAAAGCTGTTTGACTCAGAGCCAGTGTTGTTCAGGGCTACAAAGATGGTCCTACCTCTGTGCCTAAGCAAATATGAAAGCAAGACCATCTTCCAAAAGAAACAAGACATTTAAGCAGAAAGTAGAACAAAGTATGCTCATGGTGCTTCTCTCCACCTTGGCCCCTTGCCAAGTGTTTGTGCTGCAGGACACATTAAGGTCAGGACACAAATGTCAGTAAGGCATCTGACAGTGATCTTTACTCACTGCTCACTGCCCAGCCCAAAATGAATCTAAACCAGCAACTTAACAACAAAGTAGAGCTTTAGGCACTCTGCAGCCGCATCCTGTTTGTTCTCATGTCTCATCAATTCAGAACTGACAACTAAGGGGAAAAAAATAATAATTCATTAGCTGCCCAAATAAAAGGGTACAGAGAATTAATGTTATCAGCCTGAACACTACCCAGGGATTTATTAATAAGCTTGCCATTGAAATCTCACCCATAAAAATGCTAATTCAAATTATTTGCATATGTCTGTGCATCAAAACAGGATAAAGACCAATGGTGTAATATTTAACAAAATTATTGTTGCTCCAGTCATAAAGTAAATGGTTGGTGGTCATAAAATGTGTATTGCAAGGTAGCATGTATATGCATGCTATATTTTTAATAATAGCTACTGTGACATTTTTTATAACATTGTTAATAATATCTACCATGAGGTTTGAATGAAACTATCAAGAGGACAATTTTTGTCTGGACATTACCAGTGTTTTTGAACTAGAAAGCAGCAGATTGAAGAATCACATATAGAAAGAGGTTGTTATAGCCCACATCACCACCACAGCTGTAGCAGCAGTGTCATGCTTTGAACCAAATAACCCAAACCTACCTCACAGTTTCTCTGTGTTGATCAGCAACAGGTGAGGATGACTCCAGAGTTCCAGGAAGAGTGGAAAAAAACCAAAAACCCACCTAAAGTAAACAATCATCTTTGAAAGATGAGCTTGCGATTTCTGCACGTCATTGCCACTCTTATTTGAAGCCAAATTTAGACACAAATCATAGAATGGTTTGAGTTGGAAGCAACCTCAAAGATCATCTAGTTCCAATCCCACTGCTAAGAGCAGGGACACCTCCCACTAGACCAACTTGCTCAAGGCCCTGTCCAGCCTGGCCCTGAACATGTCCAGGGAGAGGGTATCCAGAATTTCCTTGGGCAACCTGTTCCAGTGTCTCACCATTCTCACTGTAGAGAATTTCTTCCTAATATCCAGTCTAAATCTCCCCCTTTCCAGCTCAAGGCCATTTTCCCTTGTCCTGTCACTACAAGCTTTCAGAAAAAGTCCCTCCCCAGGTTTCTTGTACTCCCCCTTCAGGTACTGGAAGGCCCCCTTCAGGTGCTGGATCTGACATAGAAGTAAACAGTCTAGAAGACACCAGAAGTTCCACACATTTCTCAGAAGACTTGGACATTCATTATGGCCTACAGGTAGAAAACGCCCACAACCACTATGCTTTCTTAGCAGGCTATGCCCTCAAGATAGCACAGCTATACACATACAGCTAACCCCCACAACAGGCAGCACTTTGAACTGAAAACTTGATAGTATTGTCTTAGTGCCTAGGGTAGTGGCAGAACACAGTACGAGAAGAAATTTTGCTTGTTTGCCTATGTGGTGGCTCCAGTTCCTTGACCTAATTTGTCCCCTATTTCCATGTTTTGAGATGGTCTGCAACACTCAACCTCCAGCTAACACCACACATCAATTTCCTGTTGGACATACCACATGAAGCTTACAGGTGACACTGAGGAATCACCAGTATTAGTTATCACGAATTCCATCTCATTATTAGTGCTGACTTGTTGACAGCTTTTCCATCTTTAAGTAGAGCCTATTTGTTTTCTTCCTGTTATGGATGGGCAGATTGGATAACACAAAATAGCATAAACTTCACATCCAATTCAAGTGCAGATAGAAATAATAATTTGATTTTCCTCATTTTTATTCAGAAAAACAAAAACAAAAACCACCAAAAAAAAACCAAATAAGTTTAAGCCAAATCAAGCCATACTCATCCCTTTACATCTTGGAGTAATTTAAATTTTGAATATGGTATTTAATTATTGCTCCAGAGTGTTTTGAAACAGCATTCTACATTCACAAAAACCACCGAACAAGGTCTTATGAGGAGTGGCTGAGGGAACTGAGATTGTTTAGTTTGGAGAAGAGGAGGCTGAGGAGAGACCTCATTGCTCTTTACAGCTCCCTGAAAGGAGGTTGGAGTGAGGTGGTGGTCAGGCTCTTTTCCCTAGTATCAGATGATAGAACGACAGGGAGTGGCCCGTAATTGTGCCAGAGAAGGTTTAGGTTGCATATTAAGAACAATTTACTTCCTGCAAGAGTAGTAAGGCATTGAAACAGGCTGCCCAGGGAGGTGGTGGAGTCACCATTCCTGGAGGTGTGCAAAAAACATGTGGACTTGGCACTTTGGGACATGGTTTAGTGGCCATGGTGGCGTTAGGTTGCTGGTTGGACTTGATAATCTTAGAGGCTTAGAGGCTTTTACCAACAAAATAATTCTATTATTCTCTATCTGTTTTATAAAGTCAGTTTCCCAGTACCTTTCTAAGACACTTGGGATGGTAAAAAGGTGGAGTACCATAGGATTTCACTAAAATCTGCTTGCAGATGAGGATTCCTAAATATTTTATTTAAGGAGGGGATGCAGAAGAGCATCGTAATTTATTTTTATATTCTGGAGGAACTGGTCAATGTAGTTCTCCCAAAACTGAAAATTCAGAGAGGTATGTTTCAAAAGGTAGTGATATTTCAATTAGAATAATCCAGAACCATAATCACAGAATGCCAGGTTACAAGAGACCCCAAGCATCATCTCGTCCAACCTTTCTGGGTGATAGTGTGGTTTAAATGAGCTGGCCTAGCACCCTATCAAGCTTAGTCTTCAAACTGTCCAAGGCAGGGGAATCCACAGCTTCCCTTGGGAGATTATTTCAATGTCTAACTGGTTTTATGGTGAAAAATGTTCTTTGGGAGTCCAGTCAGAATATCCCATGAGAAAAAAAAAAAGGTGAAATATTGTGATCAAGGTAAACTGTGGGGTTTTTCTCTTCCTAAGAAGACAAATCTATATTCATTTTTAGTGAAGCTACTGCAATTGCTTCCTTCCCTTACTTCAGGCTCTTAGCCCTCTTGCCAGATGCAGAGCTTACTCAGAAGACTAGCACACTGAAAAAAGAAAATTACTTTGCATTAGAAAATCCACCTTCTATTCAGTGAAGTTTTACAAATGGAACATTGTTTCATAATGTGTCAGGTACTCAATGCCTTTAATTTGCATTGAACTGCTAAGTACATTTATTAGAAATTGCAATATTTCCCGGTGGAAAGGCTTATTTGTGATCAGACAAATGTCCATTAGCCTTCATTCAAATCCACTGGTCATTTTTTTCGTTTGGTCTGTAAAACCTGCTGTTTCTGGCCCTCCTATTTCTTCAGCCCATGCAAAGACCTTCTCTTTTGCTCTGTTCTCTAATACACCCAGTGGTCATTAAAGTTCCATTTGAAAAGAATTAAAGAGGACTATAATTTTTATGCGATTAAATTGGACCAATTATTCCTTGAAGCCACAAGCGTATAATTTCCTATAAGCACTGAAAAAAAAAATCAATATCCCAAGTTCATAAATTATTTATCACTCCACCAGGCTGTTATTTGTTAGAGCAACAGAAAGACATGATGGTATCCTGGGATGCATTAAGATGAATGTGGACAGCAGGTCAAGGGAGGTTCTCTTTCCCTTCTGCTCTGCCCTGGTGAGACCACATCTGGAGCATTGTGTCCATTTCTAAGGTTCCCAGTTCAAGAGAGGGACAAGGACATGCTAGAGAGAGCCCAAAGGAGGCTATGGGGATGATAAAAGGATGGAATCATCTGCCTGATGAGGAAAGGCTGAGAAACCTGAGGCTCTTGAGCCTGGAGAAGAGAAGGCTGAGAGGGTATCTGATCAATGTTTACAAATACCTCAAGGATGGGTGTCAAGAAGATGGGGCCAGTCTCTTTTCACTGGTGCCCTGTGATAGCATGAGGCGCAGTGAATACAAACTGGAACCCATGAAGTTTCACCTCCGCACAATGAAAAACTCCTTTGCTGTGAGGCTGCTGGAGCTCTGGAGCAGGCTGTCCAGAGAAGTTGTGGACTCTCCTTCTCTGGAATCTTTCCAAACCCACCTGGATGCGTTCCTGTGTGGCCTGCCTGAGGACTTGAACTCCAGAGGTCACTTCCAATCCCTACCATTCTGTGATTCTATGATACTGAATGTGCACAAGAATTCCAGCTTTCATTCATATAGATAACAAGGATGCACACCAAAAATCCCCCCCCAAAACAAAACAAAACAAAAAAAAAAAACCAAAACCCAAAAGCAAAAAAACCAACATACCAAACAATAAGCAGTCCAAAACCCAGAATTCCCCTCAACTTCCTATATCCACGCTCCCTGAAGACATCTGTTTCCAAATAAGAAATACTGGCATACAAAATGCTTCTATATTTCTAAAATATTGCACATGGCTCTTTGCCATTGGTGACATTTGAGCATTCTGATGAGTTTCTGACTAGTTTTGGAATCAGTTGCACAGAAGACCTACAGCTAGTGTTTATGAAGCCAAGTTTCTGAATGCCAGAAGCAGTCTACTGGGGACTTCCAAATGTTTGAAAAGAACTACCATAATATTTCTATGCTTTCTGTTATTTTTGTTAATGTCTTGATCTAACCATGGAAGATATAACAGTGTATACTGTATATTTGGTTTATCATCAGGATTTCCTTATGTTTGCTTGCTTGTTGTGGTTTGTTTTCAAGCCCAGCATGCTCTTTCTAGCTTCTCCACTTCACAAAGTCTACATCATTATCATTGCTTAGAAGTCACACAGCTCTTTTCAACTTTTTATGTAACATCAATTAACTTTTGCACCCCCATCTACTTTAGCATCCTTTATTTCCACGTATGCAAAGGAAACAGCTGACGTACTCAAAACAATTAGGGATTCAAGGCAGCAAAACCACTTCCACTCTACTTTTCATGTGCCGATACAAGTCTATTGAACCAGTACACGTCTTCAAAAAAGCATTTGGGGCGTGTTAGAAAAGAATCACACCCATTATTCCCAGGAGGACAGGGAATGATCAAATCAGCAGTACCCAGGTAGGAAAGCACAACTGGATGAAGTTCTAGTGGTATCATCTCCCTTTTCTGTCCCCCTGATATGGATAAACTGAACAGCACAGAGTTTATTCTCAATATGCCTTTTTGATGTGACCTTGGAATACAAAAGTGGCTGTTTAATCTAAGTGGATATGAAAGTCCTCATGGTGCTTCTGAAACAGAAGAAGGTTTGGTCCAGTGTTACTAGCTCAAGCATTCAATGATCCTGTGAAAGCCTACCCTGACCAAAGTTAAAAGCAATTTTGATTGCACAGTGCTTCCTCTAGCTGGTTTTAGGAGTTAGAAATCAGCATGTCCAGAGAGGACACAATAGCTTTGAGTCACAGGATGTTATTTGAAACACTGCTCCTTGAAGCATGAAAAGAATAAATAAATTGTGCATTAACCTAAAACCTTATTCATCACTTCACCATCCCAAGACTGAGAACACAAGTTGTAGAAGGATGTAATATACTGAATTTTGCATGTCTACCCATTACCCATCAAAGCTTTCTTGATCCAACCATTCAGAAGTCATACATGATCTGAGAGACCTTTTACTTAAAAGGCCAGCCAACCTAAAGGACATCCTTAGGAATATGAGCAGTTCCTCCTTCTTCAAATACCATACAGATTCAGTCAGCTGAAAAGGGAAGCCTTATCTAGAGGCACTGATACAGAGTGGGGTAGGTTGGATATTAGGAGGAAGCTCTTTACAGTGAGGGTGGTGAGACATTGGAACAGGTTGCCTAGAGAGGTGGTTGAAGCCCTATCCCTGGAGATATTCAAGGTCAGGTTTAATGAGGTCCTGAGTTAAAGATGCTCTTGCTTACTGCAGAGGAGCTGGACAAGATGGTATTTGAGGATCTCTTCCAACCCAGTGCATTGGAAGATTCTATGATCTAAGATCAGTTGTTTAAGATCAGTTGTTAAAGATCTTAATGTAAATATTTGTGTGTACCTGACAAGTAATAGTTATATGTATTTCACAGAATCATAGAATCATAGAATGGTAAGGTTGGAAGGAGACCTCAAGGATCATCTAGTTCCAAACCCCTGCCATAGGCAGGGACACCTCCCACTAGTACAGGTTACTCAAGGCCTCGCCCAACCTGGCCTTGAACACCTCCAGGGAGGGAGCAGCCACAACCTACCTGGGCAACCTGTTCCAGTGTCTCACCACCCTCACTGGAAAAAACTTCCTCCTAACATCCACTTTACATCTCCCCTCTTCCAGTTTAAACCCATTGCCCCTTGTCCTGTCATTGCAAGACCTTGTAAATAGTCCCTCCCCAGCCTTCCTGTAGGCCCCCTTCAGATACTGAAAGGCTACTATAAGGTCCCCTTGAAGCCTTCTCTTCTCCAGGCTGAAGAGCCCCAACTCTCTCAGCCTGTCCTCATAGCAGAGCTATTTCAATAAAATTGATAAAGGAATGGAGATCTGAGAGCTCTTGATTCCTTACAAGTGTTACAAACTCAGCTATAAGGTAGCCTTATCTTTGTAAAGGGAGGTGAAAGTCTCCACTAGACACTAGCAAATCCAAACAAAAGATTTCTTAATAGGACAGGGAAAGGGAAGAAAAAAGAATTTCTGAGTTTTGTAGGTTACAAAATAACGTGCTACATACCAAACTGTACAGATCTGAGATCAAAGTTTGAAGTTGACCCAGTTTCCTTGATGTTCCTTGCACAATATCAAGGTCCAGGATCTTGCCAAATAGGTTAATTATGGGGAAGACACTTGAGTTTCTGAAAGGAAAAAAGGTTTAATCTAATTTTTAAAACTCTATAGTGCATAGAAGAAAAGAGTTTAACTAGCATGAGCTCGTAACAGTCTCAACTCTTCTGGAGCTCATTCTTCATGTTACTTGGCACTGGGAACAAAGTGGAATTTCTCAGCCATGACCAATTATTTAAGAGGCACAAGTTTCATCCATGTCTTGTGTGCTGCCAAGCCACTCCGGCTCCCATTCTGGAGCAGTACAGAATGGCAAAACAGAATCCTGAACCAGCTGTTACAGACAGGGTGGTCAGTGTGGCATTGGAGTAGTCTGTTTTCAGGGCATGGCTGTCAGAGTCACAGACCTCCAAGACCATAGAGTCCAACCATCACCACCACGGCCATTAAACCATGTGTGCTGGTTTGAGCTAATTGGAATATTTTAATAGAGAAAATTATATGCTGTGAAAAGAAAAACAATGGTGATGTCTACTTCACTCATAGGCTTACTGTGATGTTTAAGAAAGAACTCAAAACAAAAGATAAGCCACTTGGGCTTGTCGGTGTCTGTCAGGCACAACGTCTGGGGCTGTCTAGCAGCTTCTGACTTCTCCTCTCTGCCGGTTAATTTCACTAGCCACTTTTTCTTCTAATTCCTCCTCTGGCCGATCCTCAAACCTTGGGGTAAGGTATAGGGGTGGGGAGAAGGTGGAAGGGTGGTTGGGNCTGAACATGAGCCAGCAGTGTGCCCAGGTGGCCAGGAGAGCCAATGGCATCCTGGCCTGGATCAGGAACAGTATGCCCAGTAGAGGACAAGGGAGGTCATTCTGCCCCTGTACTCAGCACTGGTCAGGCCACACCTTGAGTACTGTGTCCAGTTCTGGGCTCCTCAATTCAAAAGAGATGTTGAGGTACTGGAACATGTCCAGAAAAGGGTGACGAAGCTGGTGAGGGGCCTGGAGCACAGCCCTGTGAGGAGAGGCTGAGGGAGCTGGGGGTGTGCAGCCTGGAAAAAAAGAGGCTCAGGGGTGACCTCATTGCAGTCTTCAACTACCTGAAAGGAGGTCGTAGCCAGGTGGAAGTTGGTTTCTTCTCCCAGGCAACCAGCAACAGAATGAGAGGACACAGTCTCAAGTTGTGCCAGGGGAGGTATAGGCTGGATGTTAGGAGGAAGTTCCTCAGAGTGAGAGTGACTGGAATTGGAATGGGCTGCCCAGGGAGGTGGTGGAGTCACCATCACTGGAGGTGTTCAAGAAAAGACTGAATGAGGCACTTAGTGCCATGGTCTAGTTGATTGGCTAAGGCTGGGTGATAGGTTGGACTGGATGATCTTGGAGGTCTCTTCCAACCTGGTTGATTCTGTGATTCTATGATAGTGAGGACCTCAAATCTGAAGCCCGGATTCGAGGTGTGTCCTCACCAATGCCAAGTACAGGGGCATGATCACTTTCCTATTTCTACTGGAGACACTGTTCCTGATCCAGGCTAAGATGCTGGAGGCCACCTTGGTGAACCGAGCGCACCACTGGCTCATGTTCAGTTATCTGTCAACCAACACCCTCAGTTCCTTTTCTGCTGGGCAGCTTTCCAGCCATTCCACCTCAAGCCTGGAGCATTCATGGGGTTATCGTGCCCCACTTGCAGGACCCAGCACTTGGCCTTGTTAAACCTTATACAACTGACCTTGGCCCATCAATCGAGTCTTACCATATCCCTTTGCAGAACCTTCCTGCCCTCTAGCAGATCAAAAGTCCCACCCAATTTAGTATCATCAGCAACAAAATATCAACATTGTCCAAAAGATAGAAATATCTTTTAAATTTTGTACCCCAAGAAATATGACACAACTTAGCACAGCAAGAGTGCAGATTGAAAGCTTAGCAAGGATTTCTGTATAACATCAGGCCCTGTTGGACAGGATCAATTCAAACAGAGGAAAGGAAAAGAGCATAAAGCCTTTTAGGCAACACTTAAAGGAGTATGACCTTCTGGGACCTTGGTGATTACTAACATGATTTCTTACCAAGAAACATGTACTGTACTGCTCTCCAACCTCAGCAACCAGCATTATGGGTTCCTGTACACTCGTAAATTTACTTCCAGCCTCAGGCTCAGCTGTAGTTGCTGAATATGGTGACAAACTACTTTTTAAAACATGGCATTGAGACACACGCAAAGTATACAAAATAAAAAGAAAACAAACAACACCCTCCTCCACATGCACACAGAAAAAAAACATCCCCAGCCAATAAAAACAAAGAAGCAAAAAACAAACCCTATACACACAAAGCAAAGCAAAACAAACCCCCCAACACCAAAACAAAAATATCAAAAGAAAACAGAGGGAAAGGAAACAATAAAAGAAACAAAACAAAACAACCCAAAATCCACCAAAAAAACCCCACAACTCAAAAAACAACAACAACAAAAACCCACAAAGCCAAAAACAAACACACAAAAAAATTCAGCCCATCTTAAAAATGGAAGTTGGTTTGAATTGTATTTTTAAAGGTACAGAACTGCAAGTAGTCTGCTTTTGTTAACTAATCCTGAGATTTTCTGTTGAACCCACTGACTTAGATATAAATTAAAATCTCTTAACCAGATCCTGAGCCAGCCAATCAGGTCAGCACAAGTATAAAGCAAGGAATGACAGAAAACTTAATTATATCAACCAAGTTCCAGACAAAGAAAGCCTCTCTCCCCATGACTTAGTGCAGAAAAAAAGAAAATGGGTGGAGGGATGGGAGAGGTGGTGTTGCCCTTTTTACATTTCACCCTAGACATTAGGTTCTTTCACAGATAGACTTAGAATCAGCACATCTTGACATGATTTATAGGGGTTTCATAATAATTGGTAAACAAACTAGTCCCAGAATCACAGACTTGCATGGTTGTAAAAGACCTCAAGATCATAGTATCCAACCATAACCTAAAATCTTACTGTACACAACTCTTCAACCATGTCCCTAAGCACCTCATCCAGACACCTTTTAAACACCTTCAGAGATGGTGACTCCAGCACCTCCCTGGGCATCCTGTTTGAGTGCCTAGTGACCATATCAGTGAAGATTTTTTTTCTAATATCCAACCTGAACCTCTGTTGGCACAACTGGATGCTGTTTCCCTTAGTTGTATCACTTGTTACCTGTGAGAAAAGGCCTCTCTGGGCAGCCTGGTCCAATGTTTTGGCACCATCACAACAAAGAAGCTTTTCCTCATCTTGAGGTTGGAACTTCCCGTGTTACAATTTACATTCGTTACTCTTTATGCCACCTCAGGACACCACTGAAAAGAGACTGGCACCTTCTTCTTGACACTACCCTTCAGATATTTATAAGCATTTATCTCCTCTCAGCTTTCTCTTTTCTAGACTAAACAGCCCCAAGTTCTCTCAGTCTTTCACTTTGTGTGGAATTTGGAAAACTGACACTGGCAAAACTTTATATCTTGTCATATACAAGTTATTCTGACTCTAGTATCATTATAAAATTGGGTGCACTAGTCACAAGGGTAAGGCTTATCATGCTCTTCTTTTGCCCTGGACCAAAGGGTCTCAGATACCAGCTCCCCAAGGGATCCTTTGTACAAGGTACTTTATTGCTGCCAGTTCTGTGCATCCTATCATATCATACAATCATAGAACAGTTTGGCTTGGAAAGGACTTTAAGGTCTGGACTTTAAGANTGTCTCTGCCTATGGCAGGGGATGGAACTGGATGATCTTTGAGGTCCCTCCCAACCTTACCATTCTATGAGTCTATGATCTATTTCCAACCCCTCCGCCATGGGCCAGGACCCCTTCCAGCCTGGCCTTGAACGCTTCCACGAAGGGTGCATCCGTGACCTGACTAGGTAATCTGCTTCAATGTCTCACCACCCTCACTGTAAAGAATTTCTTTCTAGTATCCAGTCTAAATCTAACCTTCTCAAGTTTTAGTTCCATTACCTATCACCCTATCACAACAATCTCCTCAACTACCATCAAGGAAAACACTGATGCTGCCCTGCTGCACCCTGAGATATGCAGACTTTTCTTCTGAATTTCATAATTCTCTGAGTGTCCTGCTTACTCCCACTGACAGCAGCAAAGAAACCTAATGGAAAGAGCTGAAAGAGAATATAAACTATTGAAATGAAAATGAAGAAAGGAAATTAATTTAAAGCAAAAGATAGTCATAAGCTGGACACCCTCTGGTTTCTTCTTCCAATAGAAATTATCAATAGGCAGTTATCAGACAGTCACAAGAGAAAAATAAGCCCTCTTTCCTCCAATAATAACATAAGAATAACTAGTCTCCTGCTTTATGCTGCAGCCCTGTTATTTGAAGGCATTTCTTTTAAAAAATATTTTAAAGTGATTTGAAGGAGAGAGGTAATGGAAGGGATTTTAAGACTTCCCAGTACCTAGCCCAACATCCTGCAGGGACCACGATAAAATTTATTTTGAAAGTGTTTGACCCCCTATTGCCTACATTTTAGTAAAACTCCATCTCTAAAGCTGAGTTTTATTACAAAAACTAATCAAGATGGCTTATTAACAAGAATTCATTCACCGCAACTCAGCGATTTGTTATTCTCATTTACATTTGTTCCAGACGTCCTGGGGAGTGTCTGAAAACCCCAAATCTTGCAAGTTTTAGTAGAACCCCAAACAGCTGTTTCAAGTTATAATTACTAGCTTGCTCAGAGTATTTCTGTTACCCAGCTGGAAATGAAAAGACAAAGACCATATCCCCTCAAAGGTATACTGCACAGCTTAGATAAACAAAGTCAACCACATCATGAAGGGGTAGTATGCACTAACCCTTCCTCCACTTGGAGTAAGGGCTTCTAGCAAAATTCATCCAAATAAAAGGTATAAAAAAAGAGATCATCAGTGTAGTCCAGCCACAACGAGCAGTAAATGCTTGAAGACTTTATGCAAACCACCCAAAATCTGGTGTTCACCTCAGTGCTCACAAGGAATAGAAACATACACATGTAACCCAACCTCACTGAGAAAAGCCTAACAGAAACATTAGTAAACCAGAATAAGAACATTTTTAGAGCAGATCTTCCACAGAGTTTGACAGACTTAACTTCCATTTGTATTGGCAAGTACTGCATCACAGCAGAGGCAGATCTGACGGCTAGACAGCTGATTTTTTTCATAGAACCGTAGAACTGTTGACATTAGTAGAGACCTTTGAGATCACCAAGTCCAGCTGCTCACCTAGAGCTTGCAACAACACCACTACTGCTAAGCCATTAAGCTATATCCCTAAGCACCACATCCACACATCTTTTAAATACCTCTGTTCCAATGCTTGATAAACCTTTCTGTTAATAAATCATTCCTAATATCCAGCCTGAACCTTCTCTGGCACAGCTTGAGGCAGTTTCTAGTCTATAGCCACTCCAGAACCTTTGCTTTTTGCTATGCCTAATGCAGTCCTGCAGAGTGAGCTTTTGAAGTGCTCTAGGTGCACTGCTGACATCTTTGCTTAATTTTGTCTTGTGAGAGTCTGGTTCACTATTTCCAAACAGCTTCTCCAACAGGGACAGTTGAGAAACACTGGCAGAAGTGCTACCTTCATCCAACCTTACATACTGAGGTAGATATTTGTGTATCCTCAGTGACTGTATTTAGTCAAAACTTCTTCACATGACTGCAGTAACCTGAGTTTGCTCCCACAGGGAGAGAATTTGAGACTGAAATAACCACTCTCAATGACATGGGATTAAAAAAAAAAAAAAAAAA
>WBNM01014491.1:0-13754 GCA_013399055.1 Ramphastos sulfuratus | reverse complement strand
AAAAAAAAAAAAAGAATTGGAGACAAACCTAGAGAAAATGGAAGATAGTACCAAAAAAGAGCATAAAAATATGTTGCAGTGGATCAATCATAGAATAATAGAATAGTAGAAGTTTGAAAGGACATCTGGAGTTCATCATGTCTACCTGCCAAAGCAGGATCACCTAGGGCAGGTCACACAGGAACATGTTCAGGCAGGTTTGGAAGGTTTCCAGAAGAAAAGACTCCACAACCACTCCGGGCAGCCTGGTCCAGGGCTTGAGCACCCTCACAGGAATAAATTTTTTCATCATGTGGAGGTAGAAATTTCTGTGTTGCAGTTTGTGTTCATTGCCCCTCATCCTATCACAGGACACCAGTGAAAAGAGACTGGCCCCTTCTTGACACCGACCCTTAAGCATTTGTAAGCATTGATCAATCTACTCCCAGTCTTCTCTTCTGCAGATTAAACAGCTGCAGGGCTCTGCCTTTCCTCATCACAGAGATGTTCCAGTCTTTCATCATCCTTGTAGCCTCCATTGGACTCTATTCAGTAGTTCCCTGTCCCTCTCTTGAACTGGGGACTCTGGAACTGGACACAATACTCCATATCTTCAGGGCAGAGATCTGCCAGCAGTCTCCTATATGATCTTGGTTAAGTAATTTACCTTCCCCATATCTCCTCCCTATTTCCAAAGACATGAGAATAAATGCATACAGGGAACTACTCATATATTAAGAGAAGTAACACAGCTATAGAGGGATAACATTTGAAATAAAAGATGTCCAAAAATTTTGAAGCAGAGAGATCAACTACACAATTTTCATCTAAACACACAGTGGAAGCTCCTTGCTGCTAGAAGTATACATCCACAAAACTTGAAGTTGAGATGGATTCCAGCAGAGACAAGCAAGACACTAAATGATTGGCAATCTAAATGAGTGGCCTGTTGTTTTTAACCAGTAGGAGTGGCAGCTTTTAGGGGCTAGTATTATCACAGCAAGACTCGAGTTTAAAATGGAGCAAAGAAGAGATAAGACATGTTCTGACATTCACAGCAATGGAGAGGAAGCAAAAGGGATAGAGAAAATAAGGAAACAGGAAAAATACAATCAAGAAGAATTGAGATCCATAGCAACATGAGATACTAATAAAACCACAAACATAGTGAAGTGAGATTTGCAAGTGATTCCTCTCAGGGAATCAAGTGATTGATCATAGACATTCTAATCTGCTTTATTTTAGTTAAAATCCAATCAAATGTATGATTTAAAGTGGAAAAGCAAACTTCTTAGATGAAGCCTCTATCCCAACGTAATAGATGTGGATAATTTTGTAACACAGAAATCAAGACAGAGGTGTCAGTGGGTTTGATTTAATTACAGAAAGCGTAAAGTGACTCGTTTCTGGCAGACAACTTTGATGTACTTGTGAAAGAACTTTTGGTATTGCCTCATTTTTGTTGGTTTTGGTTGTTTGTTTGCTTTGTTGTTTGTTTTTTTTTCTTTTAAATAATCATCTGTATCCTGAAAAGGGCAACAGCAGAACAGCAATAACTTGACATGCAAATTCCTGCCTTTATTCAGTCCACGTTTGCACATGCTGATAAGAGAGTTAAGCAGAAAAATACTCATTTTGCATCGTCATATGTAGAAGGGATATAGTTGTTTGCTCTGAAAAATAGCTGCTCCAGACCAAGAAAACCAACATGCTACTTCACAAGCAAGCATCAAAACATTAGGTTTTCATTGTTGCTTTAGCTTTCTGAATAGAAATAGTCTGAAGGGTATCACCTGGCCATGAGCTAACAGAGGTGTTACAATAGCAAAATGTCAGAAAATCAATAATATAAGCTAATGTGGGAGTGAGTGCCTAGTTTTAATATTTCCCTGTAAAGAGACAAATCCAGGTAAACTTGTTTTCCCCACTGAGACACAGACTGATAGAATTGTTTCAGCTGGAAAAGACCTCTAAGATCATTGAGTCCAAACATCAACCTAGGATGACCATGGCCACTAAACCATGTCCAAAGTGCCGTAATGAAGTGGGTTAGATGCAATTTTCACCACATTGGCTATCTATCTGTCTATCTATTAGCTATCTAGCTGTTTATCAGTTTTCAGCAGTAAAAACTGGCCATCCCAACAACAGAAGATGCTCACCTGTTCCTGAATAGATTTGTTGTGGTTGTTCACTGCTGCCTCTGTTTTTTCTCAATGATTGTTTTCCCTGTATGAGAGCTATAAAACAGAGCCTCTTATTTAAGGTGATATTTGAAGATTTAGGATGATATGTGAAGCAGGAATCATGAATTAAGGCACATTCACAGTGGGTCATCCTTAAGTTCACTTGGATCAAGACCTTGGGAAGATTCTCTACTTACAAAACAAAACAGATTTTGTCTGAAGTAACCAGTGATCATGTTCCTCTCTGGATCCTATTAGTCACGAAAACCTTAAACAGCTGAACAGTTTTTATAAACAAAAAAATATACCAAGGAGACAGGCTGCAACATGCTCAAAGAACTAGGTGCACAAAAGCAAATCAGGAAATTGAATGAGCTGCTGAATCTATATTGTGTTTGCCATCAGTAGAAATAAAATACATCTGACAAGTCCAAACCAAAAAGGTGACTGAATAAACAACTAACAATAAATTAAAACCAGGACTACATGCATCCATTAAGGCATCTCCTCCCTACCTTATCCCCTCAACATCTACAGTTAACAGCTTTGCATTCCAGTAAGAGGAGCTGCTCCCGATACCAGACACTGCTTGAGAGACTCCCTAGTATCAGGTGACAGAATGAGAGGAAATGGCCTGAAATTGTGCCAGAAGAGGTCTAGGTTGGATAGTAGAAAAAAATTCTTTCCTGAAAGAGTGGTCAGGTATTGAAACAGGCTGCCCAGGGAGGTGGTGGAGTCACTGTCCCTGAAGGTGTTCAAGAAATGTGTGGACATTGCACTTTTGGACATGGTTTAATGGCCACCGGCTTCGGTTGATGCTTGGACTCAATGATCTTGCAGGTCTTTTCCAACCAAAATAATGCTATGATCTGCAGCATAGCAAAGATGATTGCCAAACCCACAGTGACCACTCCTTTTGCTTTAGGCCATTGTTTTCACAGTATCCATGGTGCTGCACATGAGGATCATAGAATGGTTTGTGTTGGACGGGACCTTAAAGATCACCTAGTTCCAACACCATGGACACTGCTGTCTTCTACTAGACCAGGTTGCTCAAGGCCCCATCCAGCAGTTATGAATTCCTTTCTCAAAACCAAACAAAGGAAAAAGCAGACCCCACCACTGCCAGAATATCACTGGAGGAATTCCTCTAATCTTTTTTTTTTTTAACAAGATCTCATTTTCTTCAAGATTTATTATTCTAGAGGACTTTGGACTTTGTCTGATTATGTGGGAAAGTTCAATCAATGCAATAACAGAGGAGGCAAGCAGACTTTAATGGAGACTGAAGAGACAACGGAGGTCACACATATACACCTGATTCCTAAATTAGATATAGCAGCTTTGAAAGTTCCTCAATACACAGCCCTGCAGAAGGAAGTCCTTCATCTATAAAAGATGCAAGGCATACATATTAGAAGCACAGGCTGAGCTGTATGAATGTCATAAATAATGCAACTCATTGAATTCTTCCCCACCTCCTACCAGAATGGAGCAGGAACAGCTCATGATTTTCAGATATATTTTGTTATTCAGAAATTATCTACGGAATCATCTCCATGAATTACTATTTACTCATACCTTCTGCCTGAATAGATAGCTGCTTTTATTGAGTGTTGGAAATTCCAGCTGCTTTGATTGGCATGTAGCTCACATAGCACCGCTCTCCTTCCTCTCCTGAGTACAGGCACTCATTGGGAACTCACACAATTACATATTTCAATCTCATACTTGATTCAGTAGTTTGTTTTCTGTGAACCTGGTAGAATGTTTCCTCACAAGCAGTAAGCATTCATACCCTTGGTGGAAGCTGTGCAGTCATGCTGACAAATCTCTAAGCTCAGACACCTCAGTTCTAGCCTTTAGATAGGTGTTTACCTCTCAAGTACCACCTGCATCAGAGCTTCTTTAAGAGCCACTAACAGCAGGTGACCTTGTGTGTCCAGGGATGGAGCTGTTCAGGCTGGAGAAAAGGCTTCAGGGAGACATTATAGTAGCCTTTCAGTACCCGAAGGGGGCTACAGGAAATCTGTGTAGGGACTTTCTCCAAGGGTTTGTAGTGACAGGATGAGGGGCAATGGCGTTAAGCTGGAAGGAGGAGATGTAGATTGGGTATTAGAAAGAAAATATTTACAGTGAAGGTGGTGAGACACTGGAACAGGTTGCCCAGGAAAGTTGTGGATGCTCTCAGTCCTGGTAGGGCATAAATCCTGCCAGCTCAGTTTAACTCTTGCTCTCCTCCTCCTGTTGCGGGTCCAGGATTTAAGTAGAATGAGCAAACAATGAGCAGCAAAGCCTTGAGGGCTAGGAGCTTAGCACCACTTGTCAGGTGCCTTGTGCTGTGTGGTCACAGGAGGCACAGAGCTTTGAATTCATTGGCCAGAACAATGCTGCTAGTGCCTATTGGCCAGTTTCATTTTCAAAATGATGTATTTCATGGGGGGTGATTTAGAAACCTCCTTTCTGCACTGACACTCCACCAGCAGCAGTACCCCATTCACAGATTGTTAACTGGGAATTGTAGTAGCCCCCTGTTTGCAGCTTGCAGCTGCAGCTTGGCAGCAACTCAGCTCTTCTCTCCTTCCCTCTGCCTGGAATATTTTGTATTTTACATCAGGATCATTATCATGAGTTTTAGAATTGTCCTTGTACAGGAAACCTACTCAGGGACCAAGGTGCCATGTGTACATCTGCTAGAGTTAATGGTAAGGCTCCATAAGCAGAGTTAGGATTTTTCCTGTTTTCACATTCCCATTTTCCAAGTTCTGATTGCTTAAACTGTTTAATTCTGTGTTCATAAATACCCTTTGTGCAACTACTTCCTGCTGACCAAAAATCCAAAGAATCTCGGGGAATTTTAATGATTTTTACAATATTAATAATGAAAATTAATATTCATACAGAAATTAATATTCATAACATATTATTAATTTGTATAACACTCCCTCTCTGGACGTGTCNGTTAATGGTAAGGCTCCATAAGCAGAGTTAGGATTTTTCCTGTTTTCACATTCCCATTTTCCAAGTTCTGATTGCTTAAACTGTTTAATTCTGTGTTCATAAATACCCTTTGTGCAACTACTTCCTGCTGACCAAAAATCCAAAGAATCTCGGGGAATTTTAATGATTTTTACAATATTAATAATGAAAATTAATATTCATACAGAAATTAATATTCATAACATATTATTAATTTGTATAACACTCCCTCTCTGGACGTGTCAAAGACCAGGTTGGACAGGGCCTTGAGCAACCTGGTCTAGTGGGAAGTGTCCCACTTCCATGGGAGGTGGGCTGGAACTACATGATCTTTAAGGTCCCTTCCAACTCAAACCCTTCTATGAATCTATGAATTTCATGCAATAGTTACATTAAAACATTCATTAAAATTCTTTGTTCCATATTTATCCTAGATCTTCAATATAGATAAACTCTTCACCTATAAACCCCTCCTGCCCTTGTGTGAGTAAAGTGGACTTTGATCAAAGTCTGGATGAGCTGCATTTAGTGTTGGAGGGCCCAAAGGATGTGTAGTGATTTGAGGTACCATAGATTGGCTTGAGTAGGGAGGGACCATAAAGATAATCCAATTCCAAACCTCCTACCATGGGCAGAGATGCCCACCACTACAGCAGCTTGCTCGAAGCCTCATCCAGCCTGGTCTTGAACAGTTTCAGTGATGAGGCAGCCACAAATTCTCTGAGCAACTTTTTCTGGTGTCTCACCATCCTCATAATAGCAAGCTTTCTAATGTCTACCCTAAACCTACCTTGCTCTAGTTTAAAATCATTGCCCCTTGTCCTATCACTATACCTAGAGCTGAAAGTTCTGGGACAATATGTTATTACTGTGTTTTCTACTTTTCTCTATGATTTAAATGTCCTTTGCACCAAAGAGGATATTTTTTACCATTATTTTTTTCCATTAGGCGTTGCTCATGAAGAATAATCCTGAGTATGTTCCTTATCAGTGCATAGCAATCCTTTGCATGCTAAGAATGATGTGATTGTTTTGCTTGAGTGCCTGTGAATTACTTTGGCAGAAGTACAACTCCATATTTTAAAAAATATTTATTCCACGTTGCCCTATTAATGTACCTTAGCACTGTTCTACAGGGACTTGTTCTAGCCCTGACAAGTAGTAGTAAAATTTCTGCGCTAGTGCAGTCTCTTGCATTAGCTAAGGCTGCTGACAAGTGTGCTATTTCTACAACAAGTATTTGACCTTTAAAACCTGGCCTTGGATCACTTAACTGCTTCACATTCATCCCAGAATTGCTGTGACACTTTAATAGGGATTAGCCTGATGTTCAGTTTTCATTGTGAAGCTTATTTGGAAGTGGGATGCAAAGTGCATATCACCTACAATGAAACATTAGACTCTGCAAGCTTCTCCCCCTCTACTTCAATCTCACAAGACCTTACCTGGATTACTGTGTCCATCTCTGGAGGCCCCAACACAAGAAGGACATGGGTCTGTTTGAGCGGGTCCAGAGGAGGGCCACAATGATGATCAGAGGGCTGGAGCAGCTCTCCACAGAATCACATAATGTCAGGGGCTGGAAGGGACCTCAAAATATCATTCAGTCCAACCCCCCTCCCAGAGCAGGATCATCTAGAGCAGATCACACAGGAACACATCCAGGCAGGTTTTGAATATCTCCAGAGAAGGAGATTCCACAACCCCCCTGGGCAGCCTGTTCTTGTATAAGGACAGTCTGAGGGAGTTGGGGCTATTCATCCTGGAGAATAGAAGGTTCCAGGGAGATCTTACTGTGGCCTTCAAGTTCCTGAAGGGGACCTACAGGAAAGCTGAAAACAGTCTTTGCACGAGGGCTTGTAGTGATAGGACAAGGGGAAATGGATTGAAGATGGAAGAGGGTAAATTTAGACAGGATATTAGAAAAAAATTCTTTACAACAAAGATTGTGAGACACAAGAACAGGGTGCCCATGGAGGCTGTGTATGCCCCCTCCCTGCAGGTCTTCAAGGCCAAGCTAGATGGGGCTTTGAGCAACATGCTCTAGGTGTCCCTGCCCATGGCAGGGAGGCTGGAACTAGGTGTTCTCCAAGGTCTCTTGCAGCCTAAACCATTCCATGATTCTCTCTAGGTTTACCTTTTGTTTGGATATGTATTTTTGCTGGACCTTGGTGAATGGGTGTATTAGAAAGCATATAAGTGTACTGATGCTTTTAGCAGAATTATGATCCAGATTGTTGGACTGGAGCCTGGTCAGGAAGTCTTACCTTTTTGAGTTTGTTTCTGTTGGAAAGCCAAGCTGAGTTTTGAAACATTATCAAAAAATCATCCCTCCCTCAATCCTTCCAAACATATCTCAGATCATAAAAGCATTTCTGTTGAAGCTGAAACCAAGTAACTTGTTTTCTAATTTTACACTCTTCTAAATTTTTCTTTGCATACCTCACATCGTGGGAGAAAACATGAAAGTAGCAATACATTTTATAAAAAGTAAACCAAAATATTTTAATGCTGTCAAAGTTTAATTTTCCTTTTATGAAATAAATACATTCCTTGAATACTTGTTTGTTTGTTTGTTTTTAACCATTTTAAAATCATGGGTTTATGGTATAACTGTTCCTCACTTTTTTTGATAATGGTAGGTATAGTTTCACATTGCAAGGCTGACTGATTTGAACATGATTATCCTGAGCAACCATATTTCACCTCAGCAGCATTTCTTGCTTCCCAAATTGTCTAATAAAGTCTGTCATCAGGGAGATTTTTACCTACATAAGAAAAAATATCCCAACTACCAAACACCCACCTGCTCTCTCTCAAGATCCTAGCAGAGAAATAAAGGCCTCTTCTAAACTGAGATCCTGAATGAGACAGCTAATTTCAACAGCTACCTTTGGAGACTGCTAACAGCAGCCTGAAGACATCACATTTGGAGATTATCCTTAAAAAGTTCAGACTGTATGTTTGACAAGGGCTTGTTGTGTAAATGAGCAAAATATCTCATTAAAAATGGTGGAAACCTCAAAATTCAAAATGCAAACCAAGACACTCTTTGTTGAAGCGTATATTAACATGTTACATGGCTGTGCTGGAGACAGGAAAGCCAAAGAGGGTCTAATTATAAGGCCATGGGGTGACAGGACATGAGGCAATGTTTTTAAACTAAAGCAGGGTAGATTTAGGAAGAAGTTCTTTGGTATGTGTAGGGAAATATTCTGTATTAGCTGGATGTGAGCAAATCCAAGTTGACTAAGTTTGCTAGCTGCAAAATTGTAAACTGAAGTTTCTCAAACCTGCTCAGGATGGTTATCTGAACGGCCCCCGGAGGAATGCAAAACAAGGGAAGATCAGAACTAGAAGCAAGGGGCATTCTGACACCAATTAGAGCACTTCACGAGAGTTTTGTATCTGGGCAACAGCTGGTTGGGGCAACAGTTTGTACTTTAACTGATTTGACCAATTAGTTTTGTAATGGGCTGGCCTGGATGGTCTGTTGGAAGGGTTTATAGATCCATGTTCAGATTCAATAAACTACTCCAGTGCAGGAGCAGGAGTAAGACCTAAAATCATACTGGTATCATGTCTTGACTCCGGGGTGCTGACTCCGACCTCTAGTGACTCCGACAGGTATGAATCATAGAACCACAGAATTGTGTTGGTTGGAAAAGACCTCTTGTAGGGAAACATTCTGTATTAACTGGACGTGTGAGCAATCCAAGCTGTGCTAATGGCTAATTGTAAGTTGAAGTTTCACAGTCTACATGAAAAGTTTATCCCAAGGGCCAAAGACACAAGCTGCGGCAGCCAGCAGGAGAAATGAACAACAATGGCCAATGGTAGGAAGATTAAAGCAAAACAAGGGGCATTTTGAACAGATAGTGATGAGATAACCACTTGGTTCCCTCACAGCTCATGCCTTAATGACTTAGACCAATTATAGAAAGCCATGATAGTTTGCATCTTGGCGATTTAGGTCAGCTGCTTGGGGCAACAGCTTGTCCCTTAATGGGCCAATTGCTTTGTAATGGGCTGGCCTGAACAGTCTGTTAGAAGGGTATATAAATGCAAGCTCATATTCAATAAATTGGCATTGCTTGGATCATATTGATCTGTGTGTGGCTCTGTCCAGAAGCTCCCACCGTTGGCAACGTCCCAAGAACTGCTGTAACTTCTAGTGTCATTGAGTCCACATACTGGTCTACCACCACTATGGCCATTAAACCATGTTCCAAAGTGGGACACGTCCACACGTTTCTTGGATACCTTCAGAGAGACAATGGAACAGGGTGCCCATAGCAGTCATCTCACCTCACTTAAACATGGAAGTGTTTAAGACCAGGCAGGATGAGGCTTTGAGCAACCTGGTCTAGTAGAAGGTGTCCCTGCCCATGGCACAGGGGTTGAAACTACATGATCTTTAAGGGCCCTTCCAACTCAAAGCCATTACATGATTCTGTGATCCAAACACTTCTCAAAGAGTAGTAACTCATCAACAACAACAAAGCACAATAACTCAGGAGTTAAGTGATCTGCTCAAGAATATTCAAGGTCAGGCAACAATGGTTCAGCCCTCTGAGTAGAATCCCACACTCCTGATTTCCATTTCCCCGTACCAGTGAGCAGGCCACTGGGGCGACATGTGGCAAGCCTTCCATTGAGAGCTGCTTATCAGGTAAGTTCTCTATCTGCATCAGAGACATTAACCAAGATGTCGTGCATACTCCAGTGAAAACATTCACATGACCACGAGAGGATGGTGCACCACCATTTGTGTGAAGAAAGACCTCACTGAAGTGAGTGATGCCAATATCGCATCTTTTCTAAAGGGCCTTGGCTACATATTTAAAATACTTGGAAGTGTAAATACTGCCTATGTGTTTTATGAGACAATAAAAAGTGGTTTAATACAGCAATAAAAACTCAAATATGCCTTGACAAAGTTATTTTAAACACAGATCTGGAGCCCATAGCTACTAAGTTTTAGACATGTATAATTTCAGAAGGGCCTTGACACAATACCATTTAAAAAGCAAAGTAAAATATTCTGCATATCAAGACTTACTAAATAAATCTCCAGGTTTTTATGGCACTAATGAATGAGTATGAGCACATTGGGACTGCTGAGTAATTTGCTTTAAAGCTATATATTGTAGATGTGAAACTAAAAAATGGCACATGCCTTAGTACTGAAAATGGAGGGTCTAGGACTATTTGGAATAACAGGTCTGCAAACACAGAATTATTGTGGGTGAAGCAGGGATATTTACAACAGCAACCCAGGGAATTAGTGAGATCAAAGAGTTTAGAGAATTACAAGCAGCAGGCACTGCACACTGCCTTTCAAAGCCTCACACAACCAAAACAATGAAAAATTAGAGTAAATTAAGCATACTGCCCATCAAAACCTTGCACAACCAAAAGACGTAGGAATTAGAGTAAATTAAGCTTGTTTGCAAAAATCAATTTTTCGTAACAAATAATCTTTGGGCAAGGCATCAATAAATTACCCATGGGGCAGCAATGTGGCTCTGTGGCCAAGACGGCCAATGGTATCCTGGTGTGCGTTAAGATGAATGTGACCATCAAGTTGGGGGAGGTTCTCCTGCCCTTTTACTCTGTGCTGGTGAGACCACCTCTGGAGTATTGTGCCCAGTTCTGGGCTTCCCAGTTCAAGGAGGACAGGAAACTACTGCAGAGAGTCCAACAAAGGCTACAAGGATGATGTAAGGACTGGAACACATGCCTGATGAGGAAAGGCTGAAAGACCTGGGGTTGTTTAGCCCCAGAAGGAGAGAGAAGGCTGAGAGGGAATCTGAGCAGTGTTTATAAATACCTTAAGGGTAAGTGTCAAGAAGAAAGGGCCAGTCTCTACTCAGTGGTGCCCTGTGATAGGACAAGGGGCAATAGATACAAACTGGAGCACAGGAAGTTCCACCTCAGCATGAGGAAATCCTTCCTGTGAGCGTGCTGCAGCCCTGGAGCAGGCTGCCCAGAGACCCTGTGGAGTGTCCATCTCTGCAGACTTTCCTAACCTGTCTGGACACATTCCTGTGTGACCTGCCCTAGGTGATCCTGCTCTAACAGGGGAGTTGGACTCAATGATCTCTGAAGGTCCCTTCCAGCTGCTACCATTCTATGATTTTGAGTGACATGAACAACATTATGGCCACTGTGAAGAAGAGGGCACTGTGTTCCTACTCGTGATGTGGGAGGGGCATTAGCTGGTGTTCCATGGGCTGTCCAACTCAAGTCCATGACATTAGTTACCCCTACGAGCAGGGAGAGTGGCCAGCTGTGTCCCTCACAAGAGTCAGATTCAGCCACAAAGAAAGAGGGGTGACCAGCTCACATGCTGCAGCAGTAGCTGTGCAGTCACAGATAGTGCGTCTCCCCTTGGCCAAGCAGCGTAGGGATGGGCAAGCAACTATGCAAGATCTGCTCGCAATGGGGACAATAATATGGTGACGATTTTTGATGTTAAATAACCTGAGCTCAATATTAATAACTGCTCCTCTGCTGAGGCTGCACCTCAAGTGTTATGTTCAGTTTTGGGTCCCTCACTACAAGAAGGACACTGAGGTTCTGGAATGCGTTCAAAGAAGGGCAGCAAAGCTGGTGAAGGGTTTTGAATCACAAAAAACAGCTGAGGGAACTGGCATTGCTTAATCTGGAGAAGAAGAGTCTGAGGAGAGACCTCAACATGCTCTCCAACTATTGGAGCAAGGTGTGGGGGCAATCGGTCTCTTCTCACATGCAGCAAATCACAGGACAAGAGGAAATGGCCTTGAGTTGTGCCAGAGGAGGTTCAGATTGGGTATTTGGAAAAATGCCTTCCCAGAAAGGGTTATCAGGCATTGCAACAGGCTCCCAAGGACCCACCATCCTTGGAGGTATTTAAATGATGTGTAGATGGAGTGTTTAGGGACATTGTTTTGTGGATGGTGCTGATCAGGGACACTCTAAGCTCTAGGTGATTGGTTGGACTTGATGATCCCAGAGGTCTCTTCCAACTTCGACGCTTCTGTGGTTCTAAAACATTTCTCCTCAGGCTGCCTACTCAGCTGCTCAGAAGCTGGATTAGCAAACACAGAGGTTTTTTGTTTGTTTGGGTTTTTTTGGGGAGGGAGTGGGGTGTTGATGGCTTTTTTGGTTGGTTGGTTGGTTTTTGTGAGGTTTTTGGGTTTGGGGTTTTGTTTTTTTAATTTCAACTGAAATGAGGCAGGCACTGCTTCCACAACCAACTGAGTTGACAAGTCTGACAGGACTGTAGTCCCCGGCTGGCAGTAATAATCTCTTTATCTGGCACAAACACACTCAATCATACTCTCAGAGGTCCCTTCTCTACCTTAAAGCAGTGGCTGCTGCTGCAGCACCAGGTTCAGGGCAGGGTAGGAGCAATTTTTTTCTGAGCCATCATAATAAATTCCAGGATTGTTAAATCTGTACAGTAATGAGCCACAGAGGATGTTCACTTTTAAACATGTAGAGTGTGTAGAATAGAAAATTTCAGGTTTGCCTTTGGTCACATAGTTCAACCTAACTTTGAAAATCACAATGAGGACATGTTAAAGCATGAAAAATGTGTTTTATAGTGTGCATTATTTGCACAAGAATTAGAATTTCTATTTGGCTATGGATTATTTTTATTTTTTCTTACCTTTTAATGTGGAAAAATATATTAAAAGATGCTTATGTCATTTTAGTCAGAATTATTTTGGTGTCGTGGCAGAGAAGCCTGGTGCCAGTTGTTTCAGACTCACCTGGTGTGTCAAATAGGGTTTTTTTCCCACCTCATCAAGGAGCTTCTTCTCCCCACCTCACCAAATAGCTTCTTTTCTTTTCCCTCCTCACCAAGATTAGTCAGCACACTTCCAGAGGAATCAAGACAGTATTGCAGCAAGATAAAAATTAAAATACACAACATCTCCAAAAGATATGCAAGTCATTGGCAGAAAGAAGAGTCAGCCTTCTGATTTAGACACTTTGGAAACTCTCTTCTTGTTAATTAAAAAAGGTAAGGTGAATGATTTAGATAAGCAATTCAGAAGAATTATGAACCTTCCTAAACCTTTTACTCAAAAGAAGAGCTGAAATTTCTGAAGGCTCATAAAAAATAAGAATAGCTAACTCTAGTTACACACAGCCCTGTGAATGCACACATACATACACACAGGCACACTCTGAGCTCTCCACCGCCTCCTACCCTTCCCACATTTAACAAGCAGTAAAAGTGTCAGAATAATCTTGAAGAATAATGCCTGTGTCAATAGAAAAAATTTCCACTCTATGCTGCCTCCAGTAACACTAAGTTCATTGTTCAGGGTAAGAATTCTGGAACAGCTTGCCTGACTTTTCAAAAAAATGATAGCTGTAAGAGGGATGAAAGTAACAGAAAAAAATATTTAAAAAGAAAAAAGAAAAAGTAAATTTAAAAAAAAAATTAAAATATAACATAAAATGAACAATAAAATTATTTTTAAAAATACCAAAAAAATAAAAACAAAACCACAAAATGCTAAGATGTTTAATGCTTTCATTGCTTCAGTCTTTAGTAATAGGAACAACTGTATTCTGCAAATTCAGAGCTAGAATCACAGAACATTAGTGGCT
>WBNM01014490.1:15675-48216 GCA_013399055.1 Ramphastos sulfuratus | reverse complement strand
GCAACATTCTGGTGACCCCAACAGTCCAGAGGTGCCCTATCCCTGTAAATATTCCAGGGTCAGGCTGGACAGGGCTCTGAGCAACCTGACTGATTGGGAGATGTCCCTGCTCACTGCAGTGGGGTTGAACTGGATGACCTGAAATGGTCCCTTCCAAGCCAAACCAGTCTTCGATTCTATTAGGCTGCATTCTGCTCTAGGGGTCTCAGCACAAGAAGGACATGAACCTCTTGAAGCCATGAAGATGATCCAAGGGCTGGAAGCCCTCTGCTGTGAGGCCAGGCTGGGAGAGTTGGGCTTGTTCAGCCTGGAGAAGGCTCCAGGGACACCTTCTGGTGGCCTGTCAGAAGCCTCTAAGAAAGCTGGGGACAGACTTTTGAGCAGAGCCTGCTGTGGCAAGCCAAGGGGTGATGGTTTGAACTGGAAGAAGGAGATTGAGAGTGAAGGAAGAAATGTTTGACACTGAGGGTGGGGAGAGCCTGGCCCAGGCTGCCCAGAGAGGTGGCAGATGCCCCATGGCTGGAAGTGTTCAGGTCCAGGTTATCTGGGCTTTGAACAATCTGCTCTAGCCCATGGCAGGGGGTTGGCACTGGATGATCTTTAAGGTTCCTTCCAACCCAATCCATTCCACGAATCTCTGATGTTGCAAAGTTCTGCCCCTGCAGAGGAACAGCTGGGCCAGGCCGTGGGGCTCTGGTGGGCCCCACATAGGACAGGAGCTGCAGAGAAGCCCGGGCGTGCCCTGAGCTGCCTGGGGCAGAGCAGGAACGGATGGGGGGGAGTGTCCTGCCGCTGGCGGGGCTACCCCAGGAGTGCCGGGTGCAGTAGTGGGTGCAGTGCCAGGTGCGGTGCTGCGCTCCCCAGGACAGGGCAGATGGGGACGCACCGGGGAACCCAGCGGGGTAGAGGGACCGCAGCATCCCCGGGAGGAGGTGCCAGGTCCCAGCCCGGTGCGCTGAGCCGGGGCCGGGCCGGCTCCGCCCGCGGAGGGAATGCGGGGAGGAGTCCCGGGGCCGCGCCGTGCCCGTCCCGCTGCCGATGCCCGTGGCATGGCGAGGCTGCCCGGAGCGGCGCGGAACCGGAGCGGCTCCCCGGGCTCCTCCCTGCCCGCGCTGGATGCCGCCTTCCTCCTCTCGCCCCTCGGGGGGCTGATGATTGCCGAGATCGTGAGTACCGGGGAGGGGGCACCGGGGGGCCGCCCGAGCGTACCCCCCCACTCTGACTCTTCACTGCCCGGGCTGGAAGCAGGTTACCGCTGGCTGCCATGCCCGTCCCACCTTCACTCCCTAATCCCAGCGCGTCTCTAACCCTGGGACACCTCAGTCCCTTCCCTCCCAAAGGCCAGAGGAAAACTCGGCTGCCTCTCCTCATACCCTTTACCCGGAGCTAACTCGACCTGGCAGCTGCCAGTGCTGGGACTGGGCTGGTCCACACGGACACATACAGGGCACTGGTGAGGCTGCACCTTGAATGCTGGTATCAGCTTTGGGCCCCTCACTCCCAGAGGGACATTGAGGGGTTGGAGTGGGTCTAAAGAAGGGCAACAAAGGTAGGGAAGGGTCTGGAGAACACGGCTGGGGAGGAGCAGCTGAGGGAGCTGGGGGTGCTTAGTGTGGAGAGGAGGAGGCTGAGGGAGACCTCATTGCTCTCTGCAGCTCCCTGAGAGGAGGCTGCAGCCAGCTGGGGTTGGGCTCTGCTCCCTAGGCTCAAGTGATAGAGGGAGAGGAACTGGCCTGGAATTATGCTGGGGAGGCTTAGGTTTGAGAGGAGGAAAAATGTCTTTGCTGGTGGAGTGGTCAGGGATTGGCACAGGCTGCCCAGGGAGGTGGTGCAGTGCCCATGGCTGGAGGTGTTGCAGAGCTGTGTGGCCATGGCACTTGGGGCCAGGGTTTGGTGCCCATGGTGGAGTTGGGTTGCTGGTTGGGGATCTTTGGAGGCCTTTCCCAACTGAAGCAGTTCTATAATTCTATGACACCCCTACAAGGCATGGGCCAGTGGGTCCCATCCTGGCACCCAGAGCCTCTGGCAGGGTCTGTAGTGATTGTATGAAGCAGAGTGGTTCCGAGCAAGGTGTTGCTGGTGATGTCCCTGGAGAGCCCACAGGGCTCTCGCAACCCCTGGATGCTCCCAGCCCTCCAGGTCATCCCTTTCAATGCTCATGCCTTGGCCCAAGGCTCTCTGCACTGTCAAATTGAGCAGCAACACCACCAGCACCAGCACCTCTCAATTGCTTCAGTTCAGAGGCAACCCTGCTGCCCCTCTCCCCTTCCACCATTTCCTCCTGCTACCCCTCTCCCCTGTTGCCCCTCTCCCCTGCTGACCCTCCCTCCTCCTGCCCATAAGGGTGGCAGTTCAGCTGCATGTGTGCCCTGCTGTGTGCTCCTGGGGCAGCGCCACTTCCATGGGCACCCTGTTTGCTCATCCCCCTCTTGCTCTTGTAGGGGGGTGGCAGTGGGACATGCCCTGAATGCTGTGCAGAACCTGGCTCCCTGCTGCAGGTGCCAACCCTTGGGCATGGCTAAGCTGGTTGTGACAAGGGAAGCACTGAGGCAAGGACGCTGCCGGGGGATGTTCTACAGAGGCATCGGCAAAGGGAGCTCACAGAACGGCAGGGTTTGGAAGGGACCTCTGGAGGTCATCGAGTCCAAGCCCCCTCCTGGAGTAGGGAGGAGCAAATCCCACGGGAACACGAGCAGATAGGTCTGGAGCCTGCAGAGGAGACTCCTCCCTCAGCCTCTGTGGGCAGGGCTCCGTTACCCTCACAGTGAAGAGTTGTTTTCTTATCTTTACGCAGAACCTGCCCTGCCTGAGGTGGTGCCAAGCTCAGTAGAAGGCACCTTCATCCCCTCCCCTGGCACCACCTCTCCACCTTATTGCTGGGGCCTTCCATTAACCACCCTCCCTCAGCTCCTGTCCATCAGGACCTGTCCCTCCCAAGTCCTCTCTCCGGGGGCTCCTGCAGCCCGGGCGAGGCAGCTGGCACATGCCACCTCCCACTGCCAGAGCACAGGCAGCTTTCTCTTGGGCACATACTCTGCAATCACGAGTGGCAGAGCTGGATGGGATGGACAAGGAGGCCTTGTTGGGGCAGCAGGGCGTTGTGCCCGGGCAGGACAAAGGCTGTTGTATTTCTCCCACGACAATAAGTGATGCAGGATGGCACAGGGGCAGGGCAGCTCCCCGAGGAGCCTTTCTGCTTCCCACTGCTGCCACCGCACTCCCCTGCCAGCCAAGCCAGATGGTGCTGGTGGCTTCACTTGGCTCTCCTCAAAATGATCCCAGGCCCAGCTGGGAAGCAGCTGCACATGGGGCATCCTCTCAGCCCTGCCTGGTCGTGGGCATCTCCCAGTGACATCTGGTGATGTTTGGGGCATATTCTCAGCCCAGCCTGGTCGTGGGCATCTCCCAGTGACATCTGGTGATGTTTGGGGCATATTCTCAGCCCAGCCTGGTCGTGGGGATCTCCTGGTGACATTTGATGATTCTGGGGTTGTCTTCTCACTCTGCTCTGGTCCAGCCAGGAGGCACTGAGGAATGGTGAAGCAGAGCCCAGCAGTGCCCTGCAGCTGCTGAAGGCTCAGCTCCATGTTCTGGTGCACAGCCGTGGCTGAGGCTGCAGAACCAAGAGGCTCCAGCACCAAGCAGCTTCCACTGCTTTGCCCTCAGTCTCTCTCTCCTATGTGCCTCCCCCCAACTCGCTCTCTCCATCAGGCTTTCCAAATCAGACAACGTCCCCAAAGCTACTGCTGCAGGGAGTTCCTCTGGGAAGTGGATGGTGGAGGTGCTGCTCTCTGACCCCCATCCCTGCAGCAGCAGTGGAGCAGCATCTCCAGAATCCAGAGATCAGGGGAGGGGGTAGTAAAAATCACCAACAAAGGAAATATCACTTTAGGCTGGGCTCTTCCATCGCTGCCTGCCAGTGGGGCAGGAGCAGAGCCTGGATCAGCCCTGGCCCTGCTCATGTCTGCTGNCTTCTCCTCTCCAGACTGCACAGCCCCAACTCTCTCAGCCTGTGCCCACAGCAGAGCAGCTCCAGCCCTCTGATCACCCTCATGCCCTTCTCTGGACACCTTCCAGCCCCTCCAGACCTTTCCTGGCACAGGGCTCTAGGTGGGGTCTCAGCAGAGGGTGAAGAGGGGCAGAATCCCCTCCCTGGCCCTGCTGCCCACACTGCTCTTGCTGCAGTCTAGGCTCTGCTTGGCTCTCTGGGCTGCCAGTGCCCACTGCTGGCTCAGGTTGAGCTTCTCATCCACCAGCACTCTCAAGCCCCTGTATCAGTGCCTGGCATTGCCCTGACCCAGCTGCAGGACCTTGCACTTGGTCTGGTTGAACTTCCTGAGGTTGGCCTGGGCCCATCTCTCATCCAGCCTGTGAAGTGCCCCACAGCAGCCTCTTGGAGAACCTGGCTGCCCAGAGCTTGGAGGGGTGGGCACTTTGCTGGGTTAAGAACTGGCTGACGGCTGGGCCCAGAGAATGGTGGGCAGTGGAGTGAAATGCAGATGGTGGCAGCAGTGATGTCCCCAGGGCTCAGTGCTGGGGCCACTTCTCTTCAACATCATCAGTGATCTGGCAGAGGGGATTGAGTCAGTTTGCAGATGACACCAACCTGGGTGGCAGTGTTGATTTGCTGGAGGGGAGGAAGGCTTTGCCCTGGGGACCTGACCAGACCTGTCCCCAGAGAGTCCAGCTCTGCTCTCTGGATCTCACAGGCTCCTGCTCTGCTGGAGCCAGGCAGACCCAGCTGCTGCAGGCACTGGTGGGGCCAGCTCAGGGGTGATGCTGAGCCTCTCCCCCACCTGCAGGAGCCTTTCCTCCTGAGTGCTTTCCCCATCTCACCCCACAGGTGCTGGGCTTACTGGTGTGGGCTCTCATCGCCGACACAACGTACTACCTCCACGCGGCCTACGGCTGGGTGATGTTTGTGTCCATCTTCTTCTGGATACTAACAGTCCTCCTCCTCGTGACTTACCTCCTGCAACTCCAGCTCAAGTTCCACGTGGTCCCCTGGGCCCTTGTGGTACGTGGCCAAGAGGGAGCAAGGGGGGGCCCCAAGTGGAAAACATCCTGGGGAGATGCTTGGAGAGGACCAAGGCTTCAGGCTGTCCTGGGCTGACGGACCAGAGTCCTCTGCCTGTTGCACAATGAAATAGTTTCATTCTACGCCTCCATCACTTAGAAGACTTTCATAACAGAGAGCTCTTTGTCAGCCCAGAGAGCTGCAGCTGCCACATCACTGCTGCAGCCGCGGTGCCAACCTCAAACCCTCAGCACAGCCTGGGGTGCCCTCAACGAGACGCTAATCTGGGGCTTGTCCCTAGCCTGAGGGGCTGGACCTTGCTTCCTCTGCTTCTCCTGGGGAAACAGGAAACTGAACCCTCAGCCCAGTGCCCGGAGCTCACAACCTGCTCTCTGCCTTTCCCCAGCTGATGATCTTCAACCTGGTGGCCACCGTGCTGTACATTACCGCCTTTGTGACCAGCGCCGCCGCCGTCCAGCCCACGTCCTGGCGCCAGTGGGACTACAACCGCAGGGCTGCCGCCTCCGTAAGTCACGGTGGGCAGTCAGGGGGGCCGGGCCAGGCACTGTGCTCACCTGTGGGCTCTGCTCCTCTTGCAGTTCTTCGCCTGCGTGGTAATGATCACTTACGGGGTGAGCACCTTCTTCAGCTTCCGCGCTTGGAAAGGGCTGGGCAGCAACGCGGCCACCAGCCAAGTGAGCGACCATGCGTAGGGAGCACGGAGCAGGGCCTGCCCAGGGCACCTCGGCTCAGCTCCTGCCGGGCTCCCAGCCTGGGGTGCCACCAAGGCTTGTCCGTGCTGGCAGCAATGGGTACATGGAAGCTGCTCTGTGGTCTCTGATGATGCTCCCAGCTGATGTGCCCACAGCAGGAACCCACTAGCAGTGCCGTCGGGAGGACAGAAGCTCCTGCTCCTCGGTGGGGCTCATGCAGATCCCTGCTGGAGCAGCTGTGCTGAGGGAACTCAGCCAGCCTGCCATACTCCAGTACTAAAACTCACTAAACCAAGCCTGGGCTCCTCTCGCTGGTCATTTGCAGCTACAGTGTAAGCAAATACAATTAACATGATCCATAGGAGAAGGCTCTGGGGAGACCTTAGAGTGGCCTTCCAGTACTTGAAGATGGCTACCCAAAAGCTGAGGAGGGACTTTGTCAGAGAGTGCAGAGATAGAACAAGGAGTTTAAGCTGAAAGAAGGGAGATCTGGATTAGATATTAGCTATTCCTCACTGTGAAGGTGGTGGGACCCTGGCCCAAGCTGCCCAGATAAGATGGGAGATGCTCCATGGCTGGAGTGAGGTTGTTTGGGGTCAACCTGCTGTAGCTGCAGGTGTCCCTGCTCACTGCAGAGGGGTGGGACTGATGACCTTTACAGGTCATAGAATGGTTTGGGCTGGAAGATCATCCAGTTCCACCCTCCCTGCTACAGGCAGGGACACCTCCCACCAGCACAGGTTGCTCAAGGCCTCATCCAGCCTGGCCTGGAACACCTCCGAGAAGGTTGTGGATCACAGAATCTCAGAATGTGATCAAATTCTGTGATTCTGTGATCCACAACCTGGGCAGCCTGTGCCAGTCTCTCCCCACCCTCACTGCCAAGTGCCTTCCAACTCAAACCATTCCATGATTCTTTAAAGGGTGGAAGAAGTGGAAGACAAAGGAAGCAGCCAAAACTGTTCTTGTATTGATTTCTAACAATTTGAAGCACAAACTTCATGCTTTAAATAAAATTCTTCCTAAATCCAGCCCTGGAGTCTGTCAGGAAAAAGTTTGTTTCAGGAGAAGGTGGCAGAGAGCAGACAGCAGAGATGTCCCTGGCAGAGGTGTCTGCCCATTCCCATCACGATGGGCAGTACAGCCTGGCCCCAAGGGAGGAGGAGGAGGAATCCACAGGGCCTTAAGTGTGGCCATCCTATCCCTTGCTGTGCTTTACCTGCACAGAAACATCTTAACCACCTATCAACCTGGAGAGCACCTCCCCAGCAACAAAGTGTGGAGGACTTTGTTCCAAAGGAAAGAGACTTTGCTGTGTTTTCAGAGCTTCCAAACTGCAGAGGACTCTGTGCCACCAGCCCAGGACAGCCTGAAGCCCTGATCCTCTCCAAGCATCTCCCCAGGACGTTTCTCCCTCTTGGCTCTACACCACAAGGGGCCAGGGGATCAAGTAAAACCTCAGCTGAAGCTGCGGGAGGTAGGTTGTGAAGAAAAAGAATGAAGATTAAGCTATATACACCACAAGTCCTTTCTGCCTGTTAGCCCAAGGTGGCCTTCAGAGATCCACACCAAGCCTGCAAATGCTCTGGGAGGACACTCAGGGTCAGTGCCCCAGGAGAAGGCTGCTCCCTCTCCCAGCAAAGTCGTCTTTTATTGCCTGGGGGCACAGGCAGAAGCAGAAACAACACCCATGCAGACACAGGAACCCTCCCTCCACACCCTCCTTGCAGGAGCTCATAAAGAGAGGTGAACTGGGCTGGCAGGAGCTCATAAAGAGAGGTGAACTGGGCTGGCAGGAGCTAACCAAAATAGGTGAACTGGGCTTGCTTCTGGGTGCTTGTGCCCAGGGAAGCTGGAGCAGGGCCACAAAGGCTGCACGGGAGGACTTCTAAACAGCTGGGCTGCAGAGGATCAGGGGATTCAGCAGGGTGGGAAATGGGAGTGAACAAGCCACGCTAGCCCCTGGCTGATCAACCTTGATTTTGTTCTCAGTGAGTTCAAGGAAGGGTCAGGTTTCCACAGCTGTGAACACACACGTGCCAGGTGAGGAAAGGCTGCAGAGCTGGGATGGTTCAGCCTTGAGAGGAGAAGGCTCAGGGCAGACCTTATCACCGTGGACCAGGACATGAAGGGTAGCTACCAGGAGTGCCACGGAGAAGACAAGGGATGCTGGGGACATTTCCAGTGGGCTCCAGAAGGAAATGTTTCCCCCTGAGCACAGCCAGACACTGGAATAATCTCCCAGGGGAGGCAGTGGAGCATCTTGACACTAAGTTTTCAGCCCCAGCTTGCCGAGGTGCTGAGCCAGCTCATTTCAACTCCACCATCACCTAGAAAGGTTGGCCCAGGTGGTCCTTTGTGTCCCTTCCAGGCTGGCACTCTGGAATCCTGTGATATATCTATATATATAAGATCAGTGAGCTCTTTTCATGCCTTGTTAAGGCTAAACCTCTCCAAACACAAAGCCAGGCTGACTGTCCAAGAGATTTCACCTCTTTGCCAAGCCCCTCTGCCTGCTGCAGCAAGCCAGAGGTGTCACTGAGGGATGAGTGGCTCTGGGAAGGAGTCAGGGAAGGTATTGCAGGGCACAGCTCAAGATCCAATTCCCAAGCAGAGTGATGTGCTTGGGGTCACAGAAGGTCAGGGGCTGGAAGGGACCTTGAAAGCTCATCCAGTCCAAATCCTGCGCCAGAGCAGGACCACCTGTACCAGGTCACACAGGAACACATCCAGGCAGATCTTGAATATCTCCAGAGAGGGAGACTCCACAACCCACCCTGGGTAGCCTGTGCCAGTCTGGGACAGGCTGATGGCTACAGGTCCACCACTAATCTGCTCAGGTGGTCTGATGGACCCATGGCTGCTGAGAAGTGCATGGCAGCAGCCACGCTGCCCACAGCCTGACACCAAACACCCAGGTCTTCACGAGCAGCAGTTCAGGGCACCCTCAACACCTCTGTGCCCAGCCCACCACCAAGCTTCTCTCACTAGAGCCAAGGCAGCTCTGCCTCTGCAGCAAAGTGAGTGAGCACTCCACAGCCAGGCCAGGTTTGGGCTTACCCTGGTTACTGACCCATTGTAGAAGAGCTGGGGCCTGAAGAGAGTCAATCAGAGAAGTGCGCACAGTAAGGAGGAGACGTGGGAAAGCCAAGGAGCAATCAGGTTTATAGACCAACATACCAACTGCCACAGCTGAGTCACCTTCAGTGTTCTAGTGTCCAAACAACACAGCTCTCACGTGGAGAGGGGAAGGAGTGCAAAAACCTCTTCTAGGAGGAGGATACTGATGATTTGTTTAATGAAGTCACCACTAAGCCACTGCTTAAGTCCAGGCTTCGACCTTCTTTTTCCTGCAAACAGGGAAGAAAAAGAAATCTGTGAATTCTAAACTGCTTGCAAGAAGCAGTGTGGAGAAGAGAATGGGCACTGCATGCATTGTTTGGAGAGGTGGGCACTGTGCTAAGTTAAGAACTGGCTTAAGAGTTCTTAAGAACTCTTTGGGGTTCACCTGAAGAGTAGTGGGGATTGGGGTTAACTCCAGCTGGTTCCCCAGGGCTCAGTACTGGGGCCACCTCTGCTCAATATCCTCACCAATGATCAGGGTGAGGGGATTGAAGCTCTCTCAGTCTGTAGGCAGCACCAGACTGGGTGGCAGTGCTGATCTGCTGGAGGGCAGAGAGGCTCTGCAGAGGGACCTGGCCAGGCTGCATCCATAGGCTGAGGCCAATGGGATGAAGTTCAACAAGGCGAAGTGCTGAGTGCTGCATTTGGGTCACAATAACCCCAGGAAGGCTCCAAGCTGGGGGCAGAGTGGCTGGAGACTGCCCAGCAGAGAAAGACCTGGGGGTGGGGGTTGATCCTTGGTTGAAGATTTTGACTTTAAATAGCCCCTCAGTGATTTTCCTTCTGACACTGGAACAACCTTTGAATAAATGCTGCTACCTACTGGCACAGTACAACAAGGCCCTAAGTAGCCCTGCTTGAGCATGGAGTTTGGACCAGATGACCCCCAGAGGACCCTTCCCATCTGGATTGCTCTGTGATTCTGAGATGTTCTTTTTTTTTTTCCTTTTTTTTTTTCTCCCCAGCCAATCCAACATTAGAGGAGGGCAATGAAGATGATTAGAGGCTGGAGAAGTTCTGCTATGGGGACAGGCTGGGAGAGTTGGGGCTCTGCAGCCTGGAGAAGGCTCCAGAGGAGCCTTGCAGGAGCTGAAGTGGCTCCAGCAGAGCTGGGGAGGGACTTTGGACAAGGGCTGGCAGTGCCAAGATGAGGGACAATGGCTTTGAGCTGGGAGAGGCTAGATGGAGACTGGAGAGAAGGAAGAAATAGTTAGCAGTGAAGGTGGGGCAAGACTGGCAGGTTGCCCAGGGAGGTGTTCAGGGCCAGGCTGGATGAGGCCTTGAGCAGCCTGTGCTGGTGGGAGGTGTCCCTGCCCATGGCAGGGGGGTTGGCATTGGCTGAGCTTTGAGGTCCCTTCCAACCCAACCCATTCTATGACTCTATGAACATTTGGTGATGCCAGGCAGAGCCACACAAACCCCAGAGGCACTATGCTGATGAAAACAAAGGGCACACACTCACAGCTCTGTAATCCAGGAACATCTCTTTGAAAGCCAAGAAGTCAGTAAAAGTGAGAAGCATATCAAAGATGTCCCCTGCCATCTCATCCTTGTGCTGCCTGCAAGGACAAGGCAAGGAATGGGAAAAACAGGTAGGGAAGAAAATGGGTATTTGAAATGGGAGTGAGTCCAGAAAGGATACAGGGACAAGTGGAACAACAGCAACACTGTGTGATGGGTTGGGAGTTACTCACCCCCACACACAATGAAATCACCCAGCTGGAAGTTAAGGAATGAAGCCATATTTACCGCTTGGCACTATTTACAAGCATATATATACACAATATACAGTTATATGCAAGTTAAAAGTAATACAGAAACACAAAATTCCCTCCAAAACAATCAGATTGCCAGGAGGATCCCGACCCAAACCTTCCCTCCCCTTCCCCCCCTTTCCATCCCTTCAAAAATAACCAGATCAATCCCTGTATATGTCACGTGGTAAATCTGGAGAGATCTGAGGTGAGATGTCAAAAAGACAACAAGGAGGTTAGAGGACATGGTTAGGTCAGATTAGAGTTAAAGCAGAAAGCAACTGCAGACTGTCAGAGTGAAGGAGAAGAACTGAGAAGTGTGTGAGAAGTGCCTTACCTGCATTTCTCAGGAGAAGAATGAGTGATATAGGTTACTGTTGGGTGGGTTGTTTTTTTTTTCTTTCTTCTCACAACTAAGGATTTAATTTCTCTCAGTAAAACATTCCAATTAGCCTCAAGCCACCACACACTGAAACAGGAATCTTGTTACAGTGAACACTTAGGGACATACAGAGGGTCCAACAGAGGCTACGAGGGTGATGAAGGGACTGGAGCATGGCTGCTGTGAGGAGAGGCTGAGGGCCCTGGGGCTGGTTAGTGTGGAGAGGAGAAGGCTGAAAAGGGACCTGATCATGTCTGTAAATACCTAGGGTGTGGGTGCCAGGATGAAGGTGCCAGGCTCTTTGGAGTGGTGCCCAGTGACAGGACAAGGACCAACAGGTATGAGCTAGAACCCAGGAGGTTCTACCTCAGCATGAGGAGAAAGTTGTTTGGTGTGAGGGTGCTGGAGGCCTGGAGCAGGTTGCACAGAGAGGTTGTGGAGTCTCCTTCTCTGGACAGCTTCCAAACCTCTCTGGATGTGTTCCTATGTACCCTGCCCTGGGTGCCCCAGCTCTGGCAGAGGAGTTGGACTTGATGCCCTTTGGAGGTCCCTTCCAACCCCTAACATTCTGTGCTAAGTCAGACCTGACATTAAGGTTTTGGCTTCCATGTGATTATGAAAAGCCTCCCATGCTCTTCTGTTGGTTTCTCTTTCACCCCTTAAAACTCCAATCTATTTCAGCATGGCAGCACAGAAATATCAGGCAGCAGGACATGCTGAAGGCAAGAAGAGTGGGCAGTCAGTGCCTGCACCAAGAGTTTTGGCTTTTCTACTCAAAGCAGATCCTCTTTCCAAAGGCAGAGCTGTCAACCCTTGGCTTTCAGCCAGATGAAAAGAATTAACAGAGGCACACTAGGCACCACTGAGGCAGGAGTAAAGCAGAGACTTACTGCAGGGACATGGTGAATGCAGTCATGTTGAAGCCAGGAATCCAATCAAGCAACTTTTCTTCGATGTATTTCTCCACTAAAGAGATCTGGAAAAGAAACAAATCACCCTTGTAACATCACCAGACACCTCAAGTGGAAAAGAACAAACCTTGTGCTGCAGATGTTAGACACCTTATTGTCTACAGCAAGGGCCACACTGCTCTCTTCAGGAGCTACACAGCTTTGCAGAACCACAGAAATATTCAGGCTGGCAACACCCCTCAGGATCACCAAGCCCAACCCAGAACCCCACTCTGCAAGGGCATCCTAAACCATATCCTCAAGCACCACATCCAAACGACTTTTAAACACACCCAGGTTGGTGACTCCACCACCTCCTTGGGCAGCACATTTCAATGCCTGACCACTCTTGCTGGGAAAACATTTCTCCTAATATCCAGTCTAAACCTACCCAGTGGCAGCTTGAGGCCATCCCCTCTTGTTCTATCACTAATTACCTGTGAGAAGAGACCAGTACCAACCCCTCCACAACACCTCTAGAAATGTTTTGGTGAAACAAAGAGAAAGAAACCCAGAGCTTCAGACAACATCCTCCTGGCAGAGCATCTCTGCTCCACAGAAACTCAGTGCCTTATACTGGGGGGAACCCAGGACCTGATCCCAGCCTTCCACAAAAGAAACAAAAGCATAGCAAAAGCAGAGGGAAAGCTCTCTTACATATTCATTAAAAATAGCTGTATAGATGAGCTTGTTTTCTTCTGAGTCATCAAACTCCTGGTAGTGCTTCTCCATGAAAGTCCTCTGTATGAACTGGAAGTCATCATCTAGAGCACAACAAAAGTGCATCATCCAGTTAGAGTTTGGTCCTTCTGTTTGTGACACAAAGCCCCCACAGTCAGCAGCCCTCTGCTTCCCTGCTGGCATCTCAGTGCCCAGCACACGTGCAGAGCTGACCACACCAGCACTGCAGCTGCTGCTCAGGCATCAATTTGAGGTTTTTTGCTTTTTTTCCCTTGAGTTAATAAAAAAAACAACAAACCAATTCTCAGTGACATTCCCAGCTTCAGTTTCAATTGCTGAAGGATTTTTTTGCAGTTGTAGAAGGAAGCTGACAGCTCAGCACCAGACACAAGAGGCTGGGTGAGAGGTGCTCAGTTTCCTCACTAAGAGTTTTAATGTTCACCAGTCTGAGCTTTCCAAACACCAAAATACCCCCACAAAGCAACTTGGGTAGCATTTCTCCAGGCTCAGCTACACCCCCAGGCTGAAGCAAGCGCAGCCCCCTGGGAAGGATGTGGTCACAAAGGTGACCTGATGGGCAGCGAGCAGGAACCCTGTGCTGGCAGCTTGGGAACCTGCCAGGGGTGCTGAACCACAGCTGGCTGAAGATGAGCCAGCAGGGGCACAGGTGCCCAGAAGGCCAAGGGCCAGGGAAATGAATGTCCCTCAGTACTGGGCACTGTGGAGGCCACACTCTGAATCTTGGGTGCAGTCTGAGGCTTCTCACTCCTAGATGGATACTGAGGGGCTGGAGCAGGTCCAGAGAAGAGCAAGAAAGCTGGGGAAGGGTCTGGAGAAGAGAGCTGGGGAGGAACAGCTGAGGGAGCTGGGGTGGTTAGTGTGAAGAAGAGGAGGCTGAGAGGAGACCTTATAGAATCGACTGGAGAAAACCTCTGCAATCACTGAGTCCAATCTTAAACCCTGTCCCACCATGGGCACCAAACCCTGGCCCCAAGTGCCNTGGCTCATCTTCAGCTGGTCACCAAGTACCCCCAGATCTTTCTTTGCTTTCCAGCCACTCTGCCCCAGCCTGGAGCCTTCCTGGGGTTTTTGTGACCCAGGTGCAAGATCCAGCACTTTACTCAGTTAAACCTCACACAGCTGACCTCAGCCCATGGATGCAGCCTGGCCAGGTCCCTCTGCAGGGCCTTCCTATCTTCAAGCAGGTGAACACTGCCACCCAATTTGGTGTCACCTGCAATCTTACTGAGGCAGCATCCCACTGGCTTCAGCCCATTCATCCAGCCTGGCCAGATACCTCTGTAGGGTCCTTCCTACCTTCCAGCAGATCACTCTACCAGTTTGGTGTCACCTGCAAACTGAGGGTGCCCTCAATCCCCTCATCAAGCTTATCAACAGAGATACTGCAGAGAACTGCAAGACAGGGTGCAAGAGCCCCAGAAACTCTGATTTCTCCACGATCCTCCCCAGGCCTCTCTCCAGTTTGTTAAGGAGCAGAGGTGCAGAGAATTGTGAAGCCTCAGAAGCACTCTGCTGTGTCAACAGCACATAAAAGCCTTGTCTGTGTAGTTTTACTCCACTGGGATGTTAGGGGTGATGGGAACAAAGGGAGAAAGCTGCCATCAAGCACACTGGGTCTATTTTAGCTCTGTGCATCTGCTCACAGCAGTAGAGCTTGCAGCTATGTCTAGCACCCATCCTGAGGTCTAGAACCAACTGCAGAGCTTACCCATGATGATATCCTCCAGATAGCCAACAACTGTGTCAAACTCTGCATCAGAAGGGGGAGAGCTGAAAGCCAAGAGAGATGGGAATGCATAAATACACACTTCAGCTCCAGCAGAAACAGAAATGGTACCAGAAGCCCAACCCCACCTCACTGCAGCATCCTTTTAGGGAGCTGTAGAGAGCAATGAGGTCTCCCCTCTGCCTCCTCTTCTCCAGACTGAACAACCCCAGCACAGGGGCACAGTTCCTGCCCTGCTCCTGCTGGCCACACCATTGCTGATTCAGGCCACAATGCTGGTGGCCTGACCACTGCTGGCTCATCTTCAGCTCCTGTCAACCAGAACCCCACATCTCTTTCTGTCAGGCAGTTTCCAGCCACTCTGCCCCAGCCTGGGGTGTTCCTGGGGTTGCTGTCTCCGAAGTGCAGCACTCAGCACTTGGCCTTGCTGAACCTCATCCCATTGGCCTCAGCCCATGGATGCAGCCTGGCCAGGTCTCTCTGCAGAGCCTCCTTGCCCTCCAGCAGATCAGCACTGCCACCCAGCCTGGTGTCACCTGCAAACTTCCTGAAGGTGCCTCAATCCCCTCATCCGGGTGTTTGATAAGGGTATTAAGGAGAACTGGCCCTAGTACTGAGTCCTGAAGAACACCACTGGCACCCAGCTGTCAACTGGAGTTAACTCCAGTCCCCAGCACTCTTTGGGCCTGGGCATCCAGGTATAGTCTCTCCTGAGACTCTAGGATGTAAGACAACACATGTTCTTGACAAGGAGAAACTCTGGAGTGAAAACAAAGCAACCTCCTCAACCTTTCAGCCTCACAGTGCTTATTTTGATCCCTCAGCCAGTGCTAGCTGGTTCTATGCTCACTGTGGCTGTATTTAGTTTGACTTCACCTTAACTCTGACATTACTCCTCCCTGGAGCTTTGTATTCTGCACCTTTCATCTCCTAAGAGGCAGAATCTGCCCATCAGCATGGTTTAAAGCCATCTGTATGCTCAGATTTCTCTCGAGGTGTTTTAAGGAGGAATGAGCTTACTGAAAATGTGACACAGAGCACAGCATACTCACGTAGCCACAACCAAGTTCTCTTCCTCAGAAGCTGCCATTGTTACTGCATCACAGTGCTGGGGGAGAGGCAAATTGCTGTCCTGCTGCTCTTAGTGGTTACTACTTCTTTGATAAAGTGCTAAGGAACACAGAATCATAAAAGCATTAATGTTGGAAAAGCCCTTTTAAGATCATCCAGCCCAACCAGCAACCCAACCCCACCATAGGCACCAAACCCTGTCCCCAAGTGCCATGGCCACATGGTTCTGCAGCACCTCCAGGCATGGGGACTCCACCACCTCCCTGGGCAGCCTGTGCCAATCTCTGACCACTCTTGCAGCAAAGAAATTGTTCCTCATCTCCAGCCTAACCACGTCACTTGGCACTCATACAAACTCAGCTGTTAAATCACCATGCACTTCTCAAACAGGAAGGAATCTTTAATTGTTTAATTTCAGTATAATGCTCTCCCAAAGTCACTGCTGCTTCTTTTCTGCAGTCACCCAAATTCACCTACTCAGAGAATAGGCTCAAGACTACACCCAGCTGCAGTGAGACCCTGTAAAGGGGTTTCAGGTGAACTTTACATCTTTCCTCCGAAAGCACCTATGGCTGACTACCACACATGAAAACGATGACGATGCCCACCCTGGTGCCCCGCGTTCTGGAGAGCTGAGAGGCCAGGCTTTGCCCATCCCATGTGTCAGGGCAGGGACTCTGGCCAGCGCTGGGCTGTGTCCGGTCCAGGGCCCCCGTCCCGTGGCAGTGAGCAGCCGCACACAGGACAGGGCACTCAGACGGACCAGCTGGCTTACAGGGCACCCTTCTCCCACCACCCTTACTGGGTTATACCCAGCGGTCTGCCGAGGGTGGGAGCGAGCTTCGATGCATCACCCCGAGGCACAGAAGGAGTGACGAACCCTCGCCTCCCCGTTCGCAGCCCCGGCTCCTGAGGAGTGTAAAAGCCCCCGGCCCCGTTCCTCGTCAGGGGGACCCGGCTCGCCTTATCGACCCCTTCTCAAAGCAACGCAGGCGAGCGGGCCGTCACTTTTGCTCTCCAAGAGGCACCCAGGCGACGCGCCCTCGTCAGACCTCCCCTCCCCGAGGCCCAGGGCCGCCGGGCCCGCCTCACCTCCCGCCTAGCCCGGAGCTGGGCCCAGGCCTCGGCCCTGCCCGCACCGCCTCCCCGCCGCCCGGGAAACGCTTCCTTCCGCCCCCCTCCCCCGCAGCCAATCGCAGACCGGAGGCGCCCGCGGAGAGCCCGCCCACACGGCCGCAGGCCCAATGGGAGAGGGAGGCTGGGCTGGGCGGGAAGCTGGGTCGCTGCGACGCACCAGCCCCCGCTCCCCGCTCCCCCCCGCCCACCGCAGAGAGGCCTCCCCTCAGGGAGCGGGGCCGGGAGGGCCGAGGGGGTCACCCTCCCACCCGGGAGCGATTTGGGGCACCCCGGCAGAAGCTGTGCACACAAGCAGTGACGACCGCCTGGCGCCGCTACCACCTCAGCGCCGACTGCAAGGGAAGGCTCCCCCTCTTCCGCAGGCTGCCTACACCGTACATTCGTGAGCCAGGCTCTCAAGCGAAAGAATTAGAGACCAATAAATAGCCTTCGAGACGTTTTTATTGTTGAATGGACAACTTTGCTACAATTCATTTCCCCTTCCGAGGGCCTGCGGAGTCACCACCTCCCCGGCCCCGGAGCCTTCAGGGCCCCGAGGGGGAACACTGCCCCAGGCGCGGCGTGAGCTTGGCCGAGGTGCCCCCGCGGTGGATTTCAGCAGAAAGCCAGTCAAACTGTTAAGTCTTTCCCCTCCGTGAAATGAACAGGACAGTTCTCTGCACGACAGCTGCCTCCTCCAGCTCCACTGGCTTTCTCTGCCCAGCACCAGCTGCATGGAAGACTTGTCTGGGGCAAAATTTTCCAAAGCGTTCCCATCTTGGCAAGGAAGGATGCACGCACTTAAGCTGCCGTGCCCGCAGAGGCAGCCAGGCTCCTGGGTCACCCTCGGGCCGCCTGGGAGCCACTCTGGGCACAGGCCCTAAGAGCTGAATCTCATACAGCAGTTGATACGAATCAGGAGTCCTAGGCACTTCTGAAAATTTTACCTCAGTTAAATCCTGGCAAGGGCAAGCAAAGCCCTGAAGTTACTAGAATCTATTTAAGGCAGAGTTAAAAATGGTTCTGTCCCACACCTCTTCCCTAATGTATGGTTTGTACCTTAGGGATGAAAATAAAATATCCAACCCTATCGTTGTGTTTTGGAAGCCTTGAAAACTTCAAGTGATTCTGAAATGCTGAGATCCTTGTGGCAGTGATGGTGTGGACATGGTTGCTGGCTCAGCACCCAGCAGGAAGGGACTCTGTGAATTGCAGCAGAACATGGTATAGAGGACAGTAGGTGAGGAAATGAGGTCCCCCCTGGCACTGATCTGCCAGTCTGACTGGAATGAAAACAGGCAGCTGAGGTGAAGTGAATTCACATAGTAGCAAAACGACTTAACCAGCACTCTGGGGTTGGGTGGTTGGGTTCAGTATGGATTTGGGGGCGGGGGAGGAGGGAAAAATAAAGGAAAAAGTGATGGGTAGAACTTTTCTAATTCACACACTGTGTCCAGAGCTTCGATGGAGCCATTTTTTTCCCACCCTTTTTAATGTCTCTGGATAAAATTCAGCACCCTGGAGTTAGCAAAGGCAGAAGGTTAAAGGATGTGATTTTAAAGCCTCTCGGCTTCTGTTTAGGTTGGGAGGAAGCAATAGTGCTCAGCAGGAAGCAGCAGCCTCAACTCTGCTGCGTTCATAGTAGCAGAAAATATAATAAATGGCTTTAAAAATATACATAGCAGCAGGAGAGTTCACTACAACAGCCTCTGCTGGGCTTGGGAGCAGCTCTGAAGAAAGACTTGCATGAATTGATTGCCGAGAAGCTCCCCAGGAGCCAGCAGTGCCCTCATGCAGCTGTGTGCTACGCTGCAGACAGAGCAGTGTGGGCAGCAGGGCAAGAGAGGGGATTGTGCCCCTTGGCTCTGCTCAGACCTCACCTCCAATCCTGTCTCCAGCTCTGCTGTCCCCAGCACAAGGAGGACACAGAGCTGCTGGAGTGAGGTCCCAAGAGGCCACAAAGGTGATCCCAGGGCTGGAGCAGCTCTGCTGTGAGCACAGGCTGAGGGAGCTGGGGGTGTGCAGCCTGGAGAGGAGAAGGCTCCAGGGGGACTTCAGTGCTGCCTGCCAGCACCTGAAGGGATCCTGCAGGAAGACTGCAGAGAGACTTTTGCTGAGGGTGTCTGGAGCCAGGCCAAGGGGCAATGGTTTGGAGCTGAGGCAGAGCAGGGTTAGAGTGGAGCTGAGGAAGAAGTTCTTCATTATGGGAGCGAGGAGGCTCTGGCACAGATTGCCTGGGGAGGTTGTGGCTGCCTCCTGCCTGGAGGTGTTCAAGGCCAGGCTGGATGAGCAGCTGAATCCAGCTGAGAGATGTCCCTGCCCATGGTGGGGCCTTGGAGTAGATGAGTTCTGAGGTCCCTTCCAACCTGAGCCATTTTGCTCCTGTGCTGCTGAATCACTGCCAAGGAGTGAGAAGGTTTTGGTGTCTGTGTGTGAATTAGTAAAGTTCTACTCTACTTTTAAACAACAACAAAACAAACAAACAAACAAACAACCCCAACCTGTGCAGGTCTTGGAAGAGACTTGAGTCATATCCTGAAGTTGGTGCAAACCAAGCAGAGCCTCCACTGATTTTTGTGCTGCTTTAGTGACACCAGCTGTGAACCCTGAGCCCTTGGAGAGGCCTGGTCAAACACGCACAAGCTGCCTGCTGAAGCACATCCTCAACATGACAAACATCACAAACATGGCATTTCCACTGGACCAGAGGTTCCTACTCTGTGATCCCTACTGTAACAAACACAAAGTGTGGCCCCAAACCTGCTGAGAGCAGGGCAAGCAAGGTACATTTTGAAGGAATTACAGAAGATGAGTGAACTTGCTACCCAAAGAACTTCTATTTTTCTTTTTTTTTGGTTTTTTGTTTGCTTTTTTTTTTTTTTAAAAAAAGAAACTGGCCCCAAATTCTCCTCCAATAACTCAAAATTTCCCCAAGTGAACAGAACTCTCAAAAAAAAAAAAAATCAAAAATAAACCCAAAATAACCTAACACTGATTTTAAAAAATATGTTTGATGAGGTTTTTAAAAAGACCCAGAATTATCAAATTAATTCCAGTCCGGCCTTGGGATTAGTTTGGAAGGATTCTTCCTGAAAATGATATCCACACACCAAAAAAAAAACCAAAACCAACCCAGATGTGGGGATCTGAAGTTTAAAAGCATCCTTAATGTACTTGAAAATACCCAGCCCATCTTGGAAAGGTTTTTAAAAACAGCCTCGGAACATTCTTTGGAATCACGAAGGGATGAGAAGCTGGGAGGTGCCTCCACAGTCTCCAGTGCTGTCCTTTGGCTACAGAGGCAGCCTGGGAGCAGTCTCAAACACAAAGAGGCTCTGACCAGCAGGAGGCTTACACAGACCAGGAAATCTTCAGCTTTCTCTTTTTAAGGATTGACTTGTGCCACGGAGAAGAGCCTCTGGAGCAGGGGACAGGAGGGCCCTGCTGCAGGAGATGTCTCTTTGCTCTTCTAAGCTGCGTCGCTGGTGTATTTCCAGTGCACTCACAACAGGCGAGAAGGGGGGAGGAGGAGAGGCACCCTCCTGGGTTCTTGAGTGGAGGAACCAACGGCCATAGCACAGCGACCTCCACACCAGCTCTCCTCACTGCTCAGACTGGCTCCCGTGGCTGGCACCCTCAAGTGGCTCTCCACAGTTGTCATTTTGAAGAGAAACAAGATGACAGCTGAGCATGAACTCTGGCTGTGGCTACAGCTCTGTGTACGCATAGGTTGCTTAGAGATGTTTGGGTTGTTGGTTGGTTGGGTTTTTTTGCCTCCCTCTTTCTGGTTAGTTCACTAAAAACCAAGTCTGTGGCCTTTCTCCACCTGTGTCATGAAATGTGGGAGATCTGTCTGACTCGGGTTTGGATTTCCTGGCGACACAAAGGGCAGGTCTCCAGTTGCAAGGCACACTCCATGCACAAGTCACTGCAGGAGATGAAAAATGACTTAAAGCTTGCACTTAGAGCACGAAAAATTAAACACACACACACACACCAGCCTCCAGCATCAAGCAGCTTGGTCAGCCTGCCAGAAACACACTGCAGAGAACTCTGTCAGTGTGCAGGATTAAATTTGCTCAGGTCTAGGTTGGGGACAACAGTGGGAGGCTCTTAACCTCACCCTGTCACATCCTTAAAAGCAAAGGTTCTGCCTTTATGCTGGGGAGCAAACCAAAAGAATCAGGGACTGCATCTGGGCTCCAGTCTAAATCTACCTGGGTCGATTTAGACCTGGGTCCATGTTTAGACATGGAACTGTTGGAGAGGGTCCAGAGGAGGATGGAGAACCTCCCCTATGGGCACAGGCTGGGAGAGTTGGGGCTGTGCAGCCTGGAGAAAAGAAGGCTCCAGGTAGACCTCAGAGCAGCCTTGCAGTGCCTGAAGGGGCTGCAGGAGAGCAACTTTGGACAAGGGCTGGCAGTGCCAGGAGGAGGGACAATGGCTTTGAGCTGGGAGTGGGGAGAGTGAGAGTGGAGATGAGGGAGAAATTGTTGGCAGTGAGGGTGTGGAGAGACTGGCACAGGTTGCCCAGGGAGGTTGTGGATCACAGAATCATAGAGTGTGATCGCAGATCACATTCTGTGCTCCACAGCCTCCCTGGAGGTGTTCCAGGCCAGGCTGGATGAGGCCTTGAGCACCCTGTGCTGGTGCGAGGGGTCCCTGCCCATGACAGGTGATTGGCACTAGACAATCTTACAAGGTCCCTTCCAAGCCACCCCATTCTGTGGCCCTATGGATGTGGGACCCCTTTTTCTGTCTCCCTGGCTGTGGGAGGGCTGTTGGCAAAGCCTTACCTGTGTCCACATGGCCTGAGTTCCGTGTCCGCTACCTCGTCGCAGCAGAGCGTGCAGCAGTTCTCGCGGATGCTCACCTGCTTCAGCAAGGCCAGACGCCTGTGTCTGCAGGCAGAGCCACACACACAGTCTGACACAAAGTGACAGAGGCAGAACTATTCCGAGGGCTGCATCATGCCCAGCACAACCCTGAGCCTGTGCTACTCGACACCCACTGCTGATAAACGTCAACCACAAGGCCCTGCCAAGAAGGCTTAACACAGAGTGGGATGGTGACTTGTCTGCAGCGTGGGCAGTGGGGTTGGGGCACCCTCAGCAATCCAAGTCCCTTGGATGACACCAGGCTGTGTCACAATGTGGGGGAAGGGATCCATTCAGAGGAACTTGGACAGGCTGCAGAAACTGGGCCAATCCCAAGTTCAGTAAGGTCAAGGCAATGCCAAGCACTGACCCAGGCTGGGTGAGCAGTGGCTGCAGAGCAGCCTGCAGGAGAAGGCCTTGGGGAGTGTCAGGTGGTGCCAAAGTGCCCAGGAGCCAGCACTGGTCACTGGCAGCCCAGAGCCAGCTGTGTGCTGGCTGCAGCCAGAGCAGGGAGAGCAGGACACAGGGAGGGGATTCTGCTCCTCTGCTCTGCTCTGACCTCACCTGCAGCACTGCCTCCAGCTCTGGGAATCCAGCACAAGGAGGACCTGAAGATGCTGGAGAGGGTCAAGAGGAGGCCACCAAGATGCTCAGAGGGTGGAGAAGCTCTGTTGTGGGGCCAGGCTGGGAGAGTTGGGGCTGTGCAGCCTGGAGAAGAGAAGGCTCCAGGGAGACCTTAGATCTGCCTTCCAGTACACCAGTACCCAGTCTGGGGTATCCAATATCCCACATTCCTGCTATTGTTTGCGTTCCACTGGGTTTGGTTTTGGGCACCTCACTCTCAGAAGGACATCGAGGGGCTGGAGCAGGTCCAGAGAAGGGCAACAAAGCTGGGGAAGGGTCTGGAGAGGAGCATCTGAGGGAGCTGGGGGTGGTTAGTGTGGAGAAGAGGAGGCTGAGGGAGACCTCATTGCTCTCTGCAGCTCCCTGAGAGGAGGCTGCAGCCAGCTGGGGTTGCGCTCTGCTTCCTAGGCTGAGGTGATAGAAGGAGAGGAACTGGCCTGGAATTGTGCCAGGGGAGGCTTAGGCTGGAGAGGAGGAAAAATGTCTTTGCTGGTGGAGTGGTCAGGGATTGGCACAGGCTGCCCAGGGATGTGGTGGAGTCCCCATGCCTGGAGGTGTTGCAGAACCCTGTGGCCATGGCACTTGGGGCCAGGGTTTGGTACCCATGGTGGGGCTAGGCTGCTGCTTTCCAACCAAAACAACTGAGTTATTTTATCACTCATGACCTGAACCAGACAGGCTCCTTCATTCCTGCCAGACATTTGGTAAATCCAGGAACAATTTATCCAAATCCTTTTCCCTCCTGCTTGATTTGTCTCTAGGTGGGGAAGCCCTTCTGAACTGGAATAACCTCTGCCAGGCACACATAAGGATGTTTGCATCTGGATCAGGAAAGGACAACTCCAAGCCTGACAATGCCTCAAGCCTTCTGTGCTGCCACCTCACAAATCAGGTCAAACTTAATTAAGACATCTTGATTGAATTAAGGCTATCCCTCCTCAACCTAAACCATTGTCAGGCAGCAGGAGGCAGCTGTACTAAAGACACTTTACTGTGTGCTAATTACTGATTCATTTTCATTTAGCTTAATATTACCAGAAACTGTCCTAACTGAATGGGTTTTGATTGGGTATCTCCTGCCCTGCCCATTCAGTTGCACTGCAGTTTGTAGTCTAACCGTGTCCTGAAGTGACCTATGGAGTTGGGATCCCTTAGCAAAGGTAACTTTATTAAGCAGAGGCTTTGGAACAGCCTAGGAAGTGGTGGAGTTGCCACCCTCCCTGGAAGTGTTCCCCATGGCCCCTGGGGGAAGGATTTAGTGCCCATGGTGGGGTTGGGTTGCTGGTTGGACTCCACAATTTGTAGAGTGGGTTGGAAGGGACCTCAAAGCTCATCCAGATCCAACTCCCCTACCATGGGCAGGGACACCTCCCACCAGCCCAGTTTGGTCAAGGCCTCATCCAGCCTGGCTTTGAACACCTCCAGGGAGGGGGTAGGGATCTCTGAGGTCTTTTCCAGCTGAAACAGCTCCACGGTTCTACAGTTCTAGGAGTGTCCAAGTCAGAAGCGAAAGATTTTTGAGGTCACTTCCAATCTAAACTTTTCTATGATTCTGTAATTTTGCTGCTCTGCATTCAAAGCCTGCAAGCAGGCAGGAGGCTTACCTGGGCAGAATGATTTTCTCTTCTGCTGTCAGAAAGGCATAGTCATTGAAGGTACTGAACTTCAGCGCTGGGGGGTACTTGAAAGGCTTTGCCCCAAAGTTGAACTCACATTGCTGGTAGGACATGAAGCTAGCTGCAGCAAAGAAGCCAGACCTGCAACAAGATGAGTAACAAGACCTTGGAGTCATCTTCAGCAACAGAGCTTCACTGCCACCTTGAGAGACAAGTTCCTGTACCAGAAGGCTTATACAGCCAGCTGGGAGCAAAGCCTCTGGCAGGGCCAGCTCCAGCTGCAAACTTCCCTTGGTTACTCCTCAGCTTCCTCCTTCACTGCCAGAGTGTCTCTGTGTTCACCAACCAGTCAGCCAGTGAAGGCTGCCCACTGCACAGCTGGGCATGCTAGCATGGNAAGCCTCATCCCTGGAGGTTTTTAGTGCCAGGCTGGCTGTGGGCAACCTGCTCTGGTGTGAGGTGTCCCTGCCCATGCCAGGGGTTTGGAGCTGGATGGTCCTTGGGGGCCGTTCCAGCCCTGACACTTCTGTGATGCTACATGGGGGCTCAGCTTTGCCCCCCTCCAGCTGCAGCATCACTTTACAAAAAGGGCACAACTGAAGCTTCTCAGCCCCCTGCAGTGTGTGCTGAGGGCTGCCCAAGTCTGGGTTCCACCTCCTGGCCCCACAGCTGCTTTGGCTCCCCTTGCAGCAGCCAGCAGGTCCAGCTGCGTGGCACTGGCAGCACCACCTGCCTGCAGAGCCCTCTGGGCAGGTGAGCCTGGCTCTGGCTCTGCTCCAGTAGACATGCTCTAGTGTGGTGTCCCTGCCCATGGCAGGGGGTTGGAGCTGGATGGTCTTTGAGGTCCCTTCCAGCACTGACAATGCTGTGATTCTATGATTCTGTGTTCTCCTCCTCTTTGCCCACCCAATCCTCTCTACCCCCTAGCAGCTCAGACCTCTTCTTCAACACTGTGACTAAGGCTTTGCCTTCCAAACAGCTGCTGTCCAGGAGTACTGTGAGGAGGAGAACCAGCTGCAAGTGTCATCTCCCTTCCCCACCAGTGCCAGCTGTAGGGGTCACCTCCCTCTCCATGCTCCTGCTGCTTTATTTGACAGAACAAACCTGGGGGTCTTGCAGCTCTTGTGAAGCTGCTGTGTGAGAGGTGTGAAGGATGAGTGCAGGGCTGAGCTCTCTTAACACAATGCCCATCTGCTGGGCCTGGGCCTTGCCCTTGCAGGATTACTTCAGGACAGCTGTCTTCATTCACAGCCACCTTGTAAACACCACCACAACTACCAGGTCTTTATGTCTGATATTCTAGAAGGGCCCAAGTTGGCCCTAACTTTGGGAATCTAGAGAGGAGGCTGTGAAGATGATCAGAGGCTGGAGAAGCTCTGCTGTGGGGACAGGCTGGGAGAGTTGGGGCTCTGCAGCCTGGAGAAGAGAAGGCTCCAGGGACACCTTAGAGCTGCAGTTCAGTATCTACAGAGGACCTGGAGGCAGGCTGGGGAGGGGCAGTTCAGAAGGGCCTGTGGAGATAGGCCAAGGACAATGGTTTGGAAGTGGAGCAGGGCAGAGTTAGGTTGGGCATCAAGAGGAAGTTGTGCACAGTGAGGGGGGGCAGAGACTGGCACAGTCTGCCCAGGGTGGTGCTTGAGGCTTCATCTCTGGAGATGCTCAAGATCAGCCTGGATGTGTCCCTGCGCAGCCTGCTCTGTTTGGAGGTGTCCATGCCTGCAGGGGGTTGCACAAGATGCCTTTGGGGGGTCCCTTCCCACTCAATGCCATCTGTGAAGCTGTGGATTTACAGAACTGAGACTTGACTTCTGAAATGCTGAAGCACCTCTGGAAGTTTGTTCCCTTTTGCTCCAGCTCATTCCCATTTCCAAGCTGTGCTAGTTCCACAATAGAAAGCATCCAGCTGAAGCCACCCTTGCAAAGGTCACAGAACTCATTCTGGACCCTGAAATCTCCCTATAAAATGATTTCTCTTCCTTTTCACTCCTAAGGAACTTTTGATTGGGAAACCTGCTTGAAGATGACTTCAGGTCAACCACCAGCAGCGATTTCCATCTCCAAAGAGAAACACTTCAGCTAATAAAAGCCATTCCCCTCCCAGGTGGCTGTCCCTCCCTGGGAGCAGGTACTCACACAGCAGAGGAGAACACTTGCTTCTCAGCAGGCAGCTGGTTGCCATTTAAATAGAAGATCATCTGCTTTTCTTGCAGGTCCAGAAGAAATCCTATTGTGTCCCCTTCAATGCAAAACAAAAAGGTGATTTAAAGCTTTCACTTCTGTCAAGCCCTGCCAGCTCAGTCAGTCACTGCTAGAGGTGTCCTGTATCTCACTAGAGAAGCATGGATTGGGTTGGGTGGGAAGGGACCTCAAAAGGGCATCCAGTCCAACCCCATGCACTCAGCAGGGACATCCTCCACTAGAACAGGTTGCCCAGAGCCCTGTCCAGCCTCACCTTGAATATCTCTAGGGATGAGGCCTCAGCCACCTCCCTGGGCAACCTGCTGCAGTGTTCCAGCAGCCTCCTGGTGCAGAACTTGTTCCTCACATCCACTCTCAATCTGCTCTGCTCTCATTTCAAAACATTGCTGCGGTCCTGTCCCTGCAGGCCTTTGGGAACAGTCCCTCTGCAGCTTGCTTGTAGCCCCTTCAGGGCTTGCTCTGAGGTCCCCCTGGAGCCTTCTCCTCTGCAGGCTGCACACCCCCAGCTCCCTCAGCCTGTCCCCACAGCAGAGCTGCTCCAGCCCTGGGATCACCTTTGTGGCCTCCTCTGGCCTCACTCCAGCAGCTCTGTGTCCTCCTTGTGCTGGGGACAGCAGAGCTGGAGGCAGGATTGGAGGTGAGGTCTTAGAGCAGAGCCAAGGTGCACAATCCCTTCTCTTGCTCTGCTGCCCACACTCCTCTGGCTGCAGCCCAGCTCACAGTTCCCCTGCAGCACTTCAAAAGGAACTGCTTACAAAAACACAAAAAAGAAATAGTGATGCAGGCAGCAACTAAAAAAATAGTAAGACAAACAAAAAATAGGATAAAATAGTTTAAAAAATTGCAATGCTTCTAGTCCTGCAGAGCATGACCAGTGCACAACTGGAGAAGTACTGCAGAGTTGTTTTCTAAAGCCAGAAACACACAGTTGAGGGTGGGGAGAGACTGGCACAGGTTGCCCAGCAAAGTGTTTGGGGCCAGGCTGGATGAGGCCTTGAACATCCTGTGCTGGTGGGAGGTGTCCCTGCCCATGGCAGGGGGGTTAGCACTGGATGATCCTGGAGGTCCCTTTCAGTCTGTCAGGTCCCTGACAGTTCTGTGATTGTGCAGAAGCTGATTTTGAAGAGATGTTACCATTCATCCATCCTTGGGAGCAGCTTCTGACAGGACCAGGGGCAATGGTTTGGAATGAGAGCAGAGCAGATTGAGATTGGATGTGAGGAACAAGTTCTGCATCAGGAGGTTGCTGGAACACTGCAACAGGTTGCCCAGGGAGGTGGTTGGGGCCTCACCCCTGGAGATATTCAAGGTGAGACTTGACAAGGCTGTGAGCAACCTGCTCAAGTGGAGGATGTCCCTGCTGAGTGCAAGGGGGATTGGACTGGATGCCCTTGGAGGTTCCTTCCAACCCAAACCATTCCATCATTCTATGACTCTAAGGTGGCACAGCTCACACCAGCATGGCACACAGAGACTCCTACCATGAGCTTGGAGCTGATTTTTGCTGCCCAAGCAGTTACTCAAGAGTTTTGAGAATGCAAGGCAGTGCAGCTGCCCCTTCACAGTGACCTCCACATCAGACAGTTTCCTCCACCTCTCTAAAAGAGCTCTTTCCACCCTCAAAGGAACATTTCAGCCCTGTTTCTAGGAGCACCTACTGCCTTCTCTGGCAGGGGCATTGGACTGGATGATCCTTCAAGGTCCCTTCCCTGAAGGTGACTCTGAGGCTGCAAAGAACTCCAAAGCTCTCTTCTGCTCCAGTGGCCAGCAGCAGATTTGCTGGTATGATTTACCTTACACAGGAAGTTCCACCTCAACACCAGGAAGAACTTCTTTACTGTAAAGCTCACAGAGTACTGGAACAGGCTCCCCAGAGGGGTTGTGGAGTCTCCTTCTCTGGAGACATTCAAGCCCCATCTGGATGAGTTCCTGTGCGACTTGTGCTAGGTCCTGCTCTGGCATGGGGGGGTTGGACTGGAAGATCTCCAAAGGTCCCTTCCAATCAGATCAGAGGGCTGCAGCAGCTCTGCTGTGAGGACAGGCTGAGAGTTGGGACTTTGCAGCCTGGAGAAGAGAAGGCTTCCAGGAGACCTTAGAGTAGCCTTCCAATATCTGAAGGGGGCCTACAGGAAGGCTGGGGAGGGACTATTGACAAGGTCTTGTAATGCCAGGACAAGGGGCAATGGGTTTGAACTGGCAGAGGGGAGATTTAGACTGGATGTTAGGAGGAAGTTCTTTGCAGTGAGGGTGGTGAGACACTGGCACAGGTTGCCCAGGGAGGTTGTGGCTGCTCCCTCCCTGGAGGTGTTCAAGGCCAGGTTGGAGGAGGCCTTGAGTGACCTGTGCTAGTGGGAGGTGTCCCTGCCTATGGCAGGGGGTTGGAACTGGATGATCCTTGAGGTCCCTTCCAACTTTACCATTCTATGATTCTGTGAATCCCTGACATCCTGTGAGCTGTGACTTTACTCTTTGCAAAGGAAAAAACCTACCAATATTTCAACAAGGTCCTCTTCACACAGGCCAGTGAACAAGAGCCTGGAGCCACTTTGGACACCACAAGCACAGTAAATATTAACTGTAAGGCAGTCCCAGCTCTGTTCCACCTCCTCCCAAAGCGTTTTCTAGAGGAAACACTGCAGCAATGCAAGCAGGATAAAGAGCAGAGGCTGGATACCTTCTTTCCAGCAGGGATGGGAGTGTGGTTTACTCCTGGCGTTGTACCAGATCAGCTGCCGGCAGCCGTCATAGGCGCAGGAGTATTCATCATCGCCGATGCCGTAGCCCTCCTGCAGGGAGAGCAAAGCACTCAGCCCCCTGATGCTGCTCCTCACACACGCTAAAGCAGCCAGCAACAGCAGGGTAGAGCTTCTCCCACCCCTAGAAGATATTTTGGTACCATTTTTCATAGCAAAAGGTTTCATTTTCATAGCAAAAGGAGTTTGCTGGAGTAAGGAGACTGAGGCAACAGAGCATTCTCCCCAGAGTGCATTTCCTTCCCTGAGCCCCCATTGCTGCTACCACTCCATTGACCAGCAGAAGACTGGAACCCAAACAGCTGCCTCCTGGCAGCTGGAGAAGGCAGCACAGACATGGAACGACTCTCTTAGATGTAAGCCTCAAGCTTGGAACATTTCTTCCCCTCCAAGATCTGGGAACTGATGGAGGAGGTCCAGAGGAGGCCACAAAGATGCTCAGAGGGCTGCAGCAGCTCTGCTATGAGGATAGGCTGAGAGGTGGGGCTCTGCAGCCTGGAGAAGGCTCCAGGGAGACCTCAGAGCAGCATTGCAATAGCTGAAGAGGCTCCAGGAGAGCTGGGGAAGGACTTTGGACAAGGGCTGGCAGTGCCAGGACGAAGGACAATGGCTTTGAGCTGGGAGAGGGGGGAGTGAGAGTGGAGATGAAGTAGAAATTGTTGGCAGTGAGGGTGGGGAGGGACTGGCACAGGTTGCCCAGGGAGGTGTTCCAGGCCAGGCTGGATGAGGCCTTGAGCAATCTGGGCTGGTGGGGGGTTGTACTGGGTATCTTTGAGGTCCCTTCCAACCCATTCTGAGTCTATGACTCTCCAGGTGTCACCAGAAAACAGAGCACACAGAAAGAACAAACCCACAGCCCCTTCCCAGCATTTGTTGTGTGTTGCTGCTTTCAGTGCCAGCCTCACCCCAAACAGTGAAAAGATTACCAAGTGATAGCCCCAAGGCCCAAGACAAATTCAGAACTGAAAGTCTGAGTGGGAGAAGAATCTGCCAAATAGGAGAGCCCAAAGATGAAATCCAACAGAGCTATGAGGATAATGAAGGGCCTGGACGATCTCTGATATGGAGGAAGGCTGAGAGCCCTGGGGCTGGTTAGTGTGGAGAGGAGAAGGCTGAGAGGAGACCTGACCAGTGTCTGTAAGCATCTGAGGGGTGGGTGCCAGGATGAAGGTGCCAGGCTCTTTGGGTGGTGGCCAGGGAGAGGACAAGGACCAACAGGCATGAGCTAGCACTCAGGAGGTTCCAGCTGAGCATAAGAAAGTTGTTTGGTGTGAGGGTGCTGGAGGCCTGAAGCAGGCTGCCCAGAGAGGTTGTGGAGCCTCCTGCAGAGCTTCCAAACTCCCCTGGATGTGTTCCTGTGTGCCCTGTGTGCCGCTGCTCTGGCAGGGGGCTTGGACTTGATTTCCAGAGGTCCCTTCCAATGCCTCCCGTTCTGTGATTACAGCAGACCACTTCCTCATGCCCAGGATTAGTCAGGAGTGCAAACGGTAGGCAGGCTCTGATGGCCCAAGCCAGCCATGCCCCAAATTCAAGCTAAGCCCACCTAATGGCTGTTTAATGTCACCTTTAGGAGCAGGCCCTTGCTGCACATACTGTAAACAGAGCATATGGCTGCACTAACGACTGTGCTAGGGCCCCTGGGACACAGCCAGAGGGTAAGAGCCTTGGATTTCAGGTAGGCACTTAAGGAGCTTCAACATCAGCACTGAGGCACCAGCAAAACAGCTGCAGCAACCACCCTGCTCGGGGGAGCTGCCACCTCCTGCTGTCAGAGCTTCCCCAGCAAGCAGGGACACCAAAGTGCACAAACACCCAGCTCCTCAGCACCGAGTGCCAAAAAGCTTTTAAGCCTCTTAGCCAGAAGGCAGACAGATGAGCTTTTGCTGCAGCCACTTTCTGTTCCAGCCAGCGTCTGCCCTGCCTGTGCCCCGGGGCATTTTGGGTTGGTTGGGTGGGTTTGTTTTGGTTTGAATTGAGCTGCAGCTCCGGGCTGGAAAAGTGGGACTGTGCTTTGGCTGGGATGTGGAGCTTATGACACAGCAGCAGAGAACAGACTCGTGGCACTTTATATTACATGAAGCTCTCTCTGTTCTACCCAAGCAGCCCTTCCTCCAGCTGGCAGCCAGCAGGAGTGCCAGCCAGCAGGAGTGCCAGCCAGCCTCCAACCAGTGCAGAGCTGCAGATGCAAAGGTCCTGTTCTGAGAGCTCAGAGGAGCTGCAGGGCTCTGCTCTGCTCCCAGCCCAGTGCTCCACAAGGCCTGCAGCAGTGTCCTGAGGAGCAGCAATGCAGTGGGTGAGATTCCCTGGGGCTCTGGGAGCTGCAGAGCTCCATCAGCCCTGGCACTTAGAGGGTGGTGAAGTGGACTTGAGTTTAAGAAGCCTGACAGGGGCATGTTTCTGGGTGCTGTGGACTAGGGAGCCAGGCAGGAATGGAAATCACAGGATCCCAGAGTGCCAGGCTGGAAGGGACCCCAAGGACCACCTGGGCCAAGCTTTCCAGGCGATGGTGGAGCTGAAATGAGCTGGCTCAGCATCCTGCCAAGCTGGGGCTGCAAAGTGCCCAGTGCAGGGCACTCCACTGCTTGCCCTGGGAGCTGATTCCAGTGTCTGGCTGTGCTCAGAGGGAAGCATTTCCTTCTGGAGCCCACTGGGAATGTCCCTGGCAGGAAATGTCCTCAGCACCCCTTGTCTTTTCCATGGCACTTCTGGTACCCTGGGAGTCTCCATCCTGCTGGCAGTCAGGAGCTCCTGGTCCATGGTAAAGAAGAAATTCCTGACAGTGAGGGTGAAAAGTGACCGGCACAGGTAGCCCAGGGAGGTTATGGAGCACAGAATCATAGAATGTGATCCTGCAATCACATTCTGTGATCCACAGCCTCCCTGGAGGTGCTCAGGGCCAGGCTCAATGAGGCCTTGAGCACCCTGGGCTGTGGGAGGTGTCCCTCCCCATGGCAGGGGGTTGGTACTGGATGATCTTTGAGGTCTATGAATCTACAACAAGAGAGCAAGCAAATGGCTGCTCAGTGACCTGTGTCGAAGTCAGTGCCTGGGAAGCTGCAAGGTACAGTGAAGGAAACAGGCAGCAGCCACTGCTGGTATCTGAAGAGCTTCCAAGAAAAAAAAAAAGGATAAATAAGAAGTCATCTCCCTCCAGCTTCCAGACAGCAGCAAGCAGGTAACAAGCTGGCATAGCTGGCAGCTACGCATGGCTTGTGCCAGCAGTGCCAGGCTGCAGCCATAACAAAAAGCCTCTTAGTGCAGCACTGCCTGCAGCTGGGGGGAAGCACAGAGAAGCAGAAGGGCACACCCATGCACTTCAGTACCGCCCCAGAACCAGCAGAGAGCTACTGCCACCGCAGTGGCAGCAGAAAGGCCCCAGGGTGAGATGGCTGCCCGGGTGCCACCCCCGTACTCACATGGTTGAGGAACTTGCTGTCTTTGGTGGCCCAGCCTATCTGCATCACCCCCGAAGTAACGACCGTCACCTCGTAGTACCAGAGCCCCGAGTCCACGCAGAAGGTGCAGCGAACGCTCTCGAAGGAAGAGGCATCGCAGCGAGCCTGCCGACAGCAAGCAGGGCAGCAGCTGCAGTGGGGCAGCCGCGCCGGGCACTGCCCGCGCAGGAGGAGGTACCGGCGCCGGACGGGACGGGACGGGACCGCTCCTCCCGGCGGGAGCTGCCGCGGCAGCCCGGAGGCAGCCAAAGCTGGGCAGGGCTCAGGGGGGAACCACGGGAGAAAACCAGAGAGTATCGAAAGGGGCAGCTTGAACAGTAAAGATCAAGACAACTAAGACAGCGAGACTTGAGTCTGCCTCCTCCCTCGCTCCCCTCCGTCCTCCCCTCACCTTCCCCTCGCTCCCCCCCCTCCCCCCCCCCCCCTCCCCCCCCCCCCCCCCCCCCCCTCCCCCCCCTTCCCC